>CAUYON010178452.1:0-30458 GCA_963573935.1 Arctocebus calabarensis
AGTCTCACTTTATCGCCCTCAGTAGAGTGCCGTGGCGTCACACAGCTCACAGCAACCTCCAACTCCTGGGCTTAGGCGATTCTCTTGCCTCAGCCTCCTGAGTGGCTGGGACTACAGGCACCCCCCACAACACCCGGCTATTTTTCTATTTTGCAGTTCGGCCAAGGCTGGGCCTGAACCCACCATCTTCAGTATATGGGCCGGTGCCCAACTCGATGAGCCACAGGCGCCAGCCCTCTTTTGTGTTTTTAAATACATTCATTTTGGGCAGCACCTGTGGCTCAGTGGGTAGGGCATGGGCCCCATATACCGAGGGTGGGGAGTTTGAACCAGCCCCAGCCAAACTGCAACAAAAAAATAGCCAGGCCTTGTGGTGGGCGCCTGAAGTCCCAGCTATGCGGGAGGCTGAGGCAAGAGAATCACCTAAGCCCAGGAGTTGGAGGTTGCTGTGAGCTGTGATGCCACTGCATGCTACCAAGGGCAACATAATGAGACTGTCTCCAAAAAAAAAAAAAAAATCCATTTTACAGCAGTGACTTTTACCATTGACTTTAAATAACAGAAATAAAACGTGAAAATTAAAAAAAAAATACAACCTTGTAGCATCAAAATCTTAAAGAAAGGTTTTACTAGAGACAGATTCATTCCTTTATCAATTAATTCATAGGAGCCATCCTACTTTTTTTTTTTTTTTTTTTGTGGCAGGTTTTTTTTTGGCCAGGGTCAGGTTTGAACCCACCACCTCTGGTATATGGGGGCAGGTGCCCTACTCCTTGAGCCACAGGAGTCACCCTACTTTTCCTTTTTTATTTTTGGTTTTTTGGCAGGAGACTGGTTACATACTCCTTAGTACATTCAGACTTCCATAGCTACCATCCTGTTCTCTTCTTACTTTTGAAGAGCCAAACTAATTATAATAATTAGTCTATTTTATAACAACATAATACTTAAAATCTTGAGCCTTAAATATTTAGGGTGCCTAATCTAGAGCTACATGTATGGTAAAACCACTGACTTTGCTGAAAAGATTAGCCCCTGCACTCCCCAGATTTGGGGAGGGTATGTCTCCACAAGTTCTGTTTGAAGCCTTACTGTATTTATGCTGTCTGGCATTTTAAAAATAGTTTAACTATATACAGTAATCAAAACTGATGTTTATAAATGCTACAAGACATGTTTGGCCTCTAAATGTGGACTCTGATTCAAACCAGTATTATCTGCCTTTGTCACTTTGCTGGACCCTTGGCTACCAGATTTGATTAGATCAGCATAGCCCAGAGCAAAACACACTAATTTTAATTCAGGTCAGCAAAGCCCATTTATGGTCAACATGATCATGTTCTTTAGGAGTTTCAAGAAGAAAAATAGTAAACACCTTAAGGATATTTAACTTTACCTCTAAAACAGAAAAAATTGACCTTTCAAAAAAAAAAAAACCTTACTTCTGCCTGCTAATCCCAGCAGTTATGGTTTTTGGGGTCAGGTTCCTTCCCAAATTTGATAAAGTAAATGACCATATACACAAATATTTTAATATAACAGAGAAGTAAAAGAATCCTGGGTTTAACATTGTACCCCATGAATAAAAAAATAAAAATAAATTTAAAAAAAAGAACATTGTACCCCATGATTGCACTAATGTACACAGCTATGAGGTTAAAAAAAAAAAAAAAGAATCCTGGGTTTATTAAGTACCTACTATGTGCTTGGTAGTTGGTCTATCCATAACTGACAATAGAGGGAACAAAACACACTGCACTCTGGCAGCGCTTGTGCTCAGAGGGTAGTGCGCTGGCCCCATATACCAAGGGTGGAGGGTTCAAACCTGGCCCGGGCCAAACTGCAACAAAAATATAGCTGGGCATTGTGTCGGGCACCTGTAATCCCAGCTACATGGGAGGCTGAGGCGAGAGAATCGCCTAAGCCCAGGAGTTGAAGGTTGCTGTGAGCAGAGACATCACAGCACTCTACCAAGGGCAGTAAAGTGAGACTCTGTCTCTAAAAAAAAAAAACAAAAAACAACAACAACAACAAAAAAACACTGCACGCAGTAGGTGTAGAGACAAGAGATCTTCTTTCAATTATATAAAAAAATATTAATAATTTTTGTCTAGATTCCAAGGAAATACATTGCTTTACCTTTACATTGTATTTTTCTTGTGGAAGCCTTGGTCTTCAAAATATTTTATAACAAAGCAGAAAGAGAAAGAACAAGCAGAAGAGAATTAGGATTGTGATCACTAGGAATATATGGAGGACAGTTTACTTTTCCACTGCATAAAGATTTTCCTATATCAAAAGTCAGAATAAGTGATAACTGTTCATAAACCTCATTGTTCTGTAAGAATATTGTAAGATTTCTTAAAATTCTCCATAGATGCCATTTTTGTCTTCTTCATTTCCTCTTTGTGATTAGCATATAAGAACCATACAATAAAGAGGAAATACCAGGTTAAGAATAAAATGAAAAGGCATTTTCAAGGAAATGGAAACATCCAAGGAAGAAATGCTTTATTGCTCATCTAAGAAGACTCATAAGCCAGTGAGTGTTCTTTAGTCAGAGAATTTTCCTAGTACAATATTTGGGGAAAAAGTAATCTTAGTTCTCTAAACTATGCACAGATTAAATTGCAGTCTTTAAACTTCCTTCTCTGAAAAACATTCACAGTATGACTAAGAAATGCAAGGACTCTGGTTTCAGGATAACTACGGGCAGGACAAATGAAAACCAATTTTTCTCATGTTAGTTATAGGTTTATAAACTGCCACTGTATTTCCCTGCGACAGCTTGGTATTATAATATTTCTAATACCTACAGACTTGAAGGTACGGCACATTTTTAAATAGAAACTAAACATATAGATTCCCAGGAATTATTTTACACTTTCAAAATTGATGTAGGTTCGGCTCAGCGCCTGTGGCTCAATGGACTAAGGCGCCAGCCACGTACACCTGAGCTGGTGGGTTCGAATCCAGCTCGGGCCCGCCAAACAACAATGACGGCTGCAACGAAAAAAAGGCCGGGTGTTGTGGTGGGCGCCTGTAGTACCAGCTACTTGGGAGGCGGAGACAGGAGACTCCTTGAGCCCAGGAATTGGAGGTTGCTGTGAGCTGTGATGCCATTGCACTCTACCGAGGGAGACATAGGGAGACTCTGTCTCAAAAGAAAAAAAAAAGAGGTTTTGCATTTGATATATATAAACATACAAAATATGGCTCTGGCGCCTGTGGCTCAAGCAGCTAAGGCGCCAACCACATACACCTGAGTTGGCAGGTTCTAATCCAGCCCAGGCCACCAAGCAACAATGACGGCTGCAACCAAAAAATGAACGGGTGTTGTGGTGGGCGCCTGAGGTCCCAGCTACTTGGGAGGCGGAGGCAGGAGATTCGCTTGAGCCCAGGAGTTGGAGGTCAAGCGATTGACCTGTCAGCTGTGATGCCACGGCACTCTACCCAGAGCAACAGCTTGAGGCTCTGTCTCAAAAAAAACCAAACCAAATAGTTGGAGACCAGCCACTCTAATTCATGATAGAAGAGACCTCCACACCCCAACCTACAGATTAACAGTTCGTAAAGTGAATGACTTCAAAAGAAAACTGGTTGGAAGGTCTCTGCCAGGCACTGTTTTTCCCCCACCATCGTAAACCCGGAGCCCTTCCCTCAGGCTTAAAAGTGAAGAGGCTGTTATCAAGTCTTGCACAGATCTACGTTCTACTAAGCAAAGCAAGTAGCCCAGGAGAACAGGGACCTTAGAAGAGGGGAGAAAGAGCCGGGGAGTTAGTTCACGGAGGCGGCGCGCGGGCCAGTAGGCAGAAGTCACGTGAACTTCAGGACAAAATCCCCAGTCTGCGAACCTCCCTGCCGTAAACAGACCCGTAGATCTGGGGAAGTGTGGTAGTGGACCCTCCAGCAGTAATTAGGCTGCCCAAGGCCCACGCCCTCCCTGAGCCAGGTTCCAGGTCACCACCTCCGGGACCCGCCCCAGCCCCTCACCTGCTTTTGCACGTCGGCATCGCTGAGGGCCATGGCGAAAGCAGTGGTAGGCGGGTAGGTAACAGGCTAGAGTTAAGGACGAAAAGAGAGCTGGAAGGAAAGGGAAGAGAAAACCTTGGCGCAGGAATGAGCTTCCTTTACATTATAACCCTGGCTTCCGGTTCCTGCCAGGTGACCGCTCAGTCCAGCCCTGAGGAACCTTCTTAGCCAATAGGAAGAAAGAGAGGCCCAGGAAGTTTCTGCTCCAGCCCCGCCCAGGCTGGGGGGCGCGAGCGCGCTCCGCCCGCAGTTTTTTTTCTTTCGTGTCCTAAGCTGTGTCCTGGGCTGTGTCGTTTTTCTGAGCTGGGTAGTCTTTTGCAGAAGAGAGGAAAATAAGTTCTTTTTTTTTTTTTGAAAAATAAGATCTTACTCATGGAATTAGTCGAGATGTTTGGATTTCTCCAACCCTACAGCTTATGCATTTGTGTTAGATTTAAATATTTTGGGCTGGGTGTGGTGGCTCATGCCTGTAATCCTAGCACTCTGGGAGGCCGAAGTGGGTGGATATCCCGAATTCATGAGTTCGAGACCAGCCTGAGCGAGAGAGAGAGAGACCCTACACTAACAATAGCCGGGCGTTGTGGTGGGCGCCTGTAGTCCCAGCTACTTGGGAGACCGAGGCAAGAGAATCGCTTGAGCCCAGGAGTTGGAGGTTGCTGTGAGGTGTGACACCATGGCCCTCTACCAAGGGTGACATAGTGAGATTCTGTCTAAAAATAAAATAAATAAAAAACTAGCCAGGCGTTGTGGAGAGTGCCTGTAGTCCCAGCTATTTGGGAGGCTGAGGCAAGAAAATCACTTAAGCCCAGGAGTTGGAGGTTGCTGTGAGCTGTGACGCTACGGCACTCTACCCAGGGCAAAAGCTTGAGGTTCAGTCTCAACAACAACAACAAAAAAGGATTATTTATCCAGTACTGAAGTATTCACTAAAAGCTCGTGTTTTTTTGTTTTTTTTTTTTTGAGACAGAGACTCAAGCTGTCACCCTGGACACAGTGCTGTGGTATCACAGCTCACAGCAACCGCCAATTCCTGGGTTCAAGCGAGTCTCCTGCCTCCGCCTCCCAAGTAGCTGGGACCACAGGCTACTGCCACAATGCCCGGCCATTTTTTGGTTGCAGCCACCATTGTTGTTTGGTCTGGATTTGAACCTGCCAGCTCAGGTGTACGTGGCTGGCGCCTTAGCCCATTGAGCCACTTTCCTTGTTTTGATGACCTTGATAGCTCAGAGGAGTACTGGCTAGGTACATTGGCAGACATACCTCTATTGGAATTTTTCTCATGATTAGATGGTAGCAGGGAGTGGGGGATTATTGGTTTGGGGGAGGAAGTCTGGTATTTTGATATAGGACACGTGCCACCCCAGCCAGCTCCCTGGAGCTAGGGGTGGGGGGCGGACTGGCTGCCTCCACAGTGGTGGTGTTGGTATAGTGGCAGTGAGCAGAGGAACCAGTGGGCTGGAGGGTAGGCAGGGGGCCACAGGAGGCTCCAGTAGGTGGAGGGGCCAGACAACTGCTGGGGAGACACACAGCGCCTTAGGTTTCCCTCCCTTTGCACTTGGGGCTGAACAGGGAACCCCCATTTCCTAGGCCTGGGAATGAAAGGGATTGTAACCTTTCATTTGCAACCCAGACACACTAAATGTAACTACTGAGGGCCCCATGCAACTATATATACTCCTAGACAAAGAGCCTGGAATGAGACAGAGAGAGAGAGAGAAAGAGAGGAATTTTCTCTCCTGAGTTGGGTTTTCTCTCCCTACTGGGAGCTTTGGTGTTTTTGTATTCTTTTCTGTAAATAAATCTTGTTTTACCACTGATCTGTGGTCCGTGGATTCATTCTTTGAATCCCTTACTGAAGAGCATAATTTGGGGTATCAATTTCATCATGTCACATCTAGAGTACATGACGTTTGGCTGTTGATGTCAACCTTGATTTCCTGGCTAGAGCAGTGCTTTTCAGATTTTTTCACTGTAAAGTTGCTCTTTTGGTACCCCCCACCCCCTTTCCATACTGTACTCTTTTATTTTTTATTTTTATTTTTTGCAGTTTTTGGTCAGGGTCGGGTTTGAACCCACCACCTCCGGTATATGGGGGCAGGTGCCCTACTCCTTTGAGCCACAGGCGCCACCCTCCATACTGTACTCTTTAGAAAGAAGACACTATTTGAAGCACAAACTGACCAGGCAAAGACTGGCTTCTTTCCTTTAGAGTGGAAGAAATAGTTTATTTAGAACTCTTTTGAAACAGCCTATCCATTTTTCAACATTCATTTCAAGGGTCCACTTAGAGGAAAACTAGGACAGAAATTGCCCTAGATTCATTTGCTTTGTTTTTGTTTGGACTGACTTAAAGCCCCCAAATTTCCCCCTCAACCATAAAGGCAAAAAATTGTGGAAATATCTTTATCTTTAGGACAGACTCCTATTAGCAGAACAATCAGTCAAATAGTGTACATATTTCTTTACTTTTACTTTTTTTTCTTTTTTTTGAGACAGAGCCTCAAGCTGTAGCCCAGGGTAGAGTTCTGTGACATCACAGCTCATAGCATCCTCCAACTCCTGGGCTCAAACGAGTCTCCTGCCTCCACCTCCCAAGTAGCTGGGACTACAGACGCCCGGCTGTTTTTTGGTTGCAGTCGTCATTGTTGTTTGTTGGGCCCAGGCTGGATTTGAACCTGCTAGCTCAGGTGTATGTGGCTGGCGCCTTAGCTACTTGAGCCACAGGTGCCAAGCCTAGTGTACACATTTTTATTAGCTATTTATTTATTTATTTGTTTATTTTTTGAGACAGAGCCTCAAGCTGTCACCCTGGATAGAGTGCCGTGGCATCACAGCTCACAGCAACCTCCAATTCCTGGACTCAAGCGAGTCTCTTGCCTCCGCCTCCCAAGTAGCTGGGACCACAGGCGCCTGCCACAACGCCTGGCCATTTTTTGGTTGCAGCCGTCGTTGTTGTTTGGCGGGCCCGGGCTGGATTTGAACCCGCCAGCTCAGGTGTACGTGGCTGGCACCTTAGCCTGCTGAGCCACAGGCGCCGAGCCTATTTATCTATTTTTGAAACAGAGTCTCACTTTGTCACCCTCCAGTAGAGTGCCATGGCATCAGAGCTCACAACCATCTCAAACTCTTGGACTCAAGCAATTCTCTTGTCTCAACCTCATGAATAGCTGGGACTACAGGCACCTGCCATAACACCCAGCTAGTTTTTAGAGACAAGGTCTCACGCTAGCTCAGGCTGGTCTATTAGCTTTATCATTGAAGAAACATAAAATATTATGTTTAATATTAAGCTCAACCACCTTGCTTCACCTAGATTAATTGTTAACAATTTGCTACGTTTACTTTAACCCTTTTTTTTCTTTTCTTTTTGAGACAGGGTCTCTCTCTATTCTCCATGCTAGAGTGCAATGGTGTCATCATAGCCGACAGCAAAGTCAAATTCCTGGGCTCAAAGTGATCCTCCTGCCTCAGTCTTCTGAGTAGCTAGGACTACAGGCATGCACCATCACACCTGACTAATTTTTCTATTTTTTGCAAAGACAAGGTCACATTAAGTTGCTAGGCTGGTCTTGGACTCCTTGGCATCAAGCCATCCCCCCACCTTGGTCTCCCCAAAGTGCTAGGATTATAGGTGTGAGCCACCACATCCAGTCTACTTTAGCACTTTCTTTTCATACCTGCATACATACATACTACTCATGATTATTTCAGTTATTTCAGTATGCCTTAAGAACAAAGATGTACACTGACCAAATCCCAGAAATTTTTTTTTTTTTGAGACAGTCTCACTCAGCAACCTCAAAGGATCCTCTTGCCTCAGCCTCCTGTGTATCTGGGACTATAGGCACCAGCCACAGTGCCCAGCTAGTTTTTATTTTTTTTTATTTTTGCAGTTTTTGGCCGGGGCTGTGTTTGAACCCGCCACCTCCGGCCTATGGGGCCAGCTCCCTACTCCTTTGAGCCACTGGTGCCACCCTATATTTTTTTTAGTAGAGATGAGGGGTCTTGTTCTTGCTCAGGCTGGTCTTAAATTCCTGAGCACAAGTGATCTATCTACCCACTTGGCCTTCCAGAGTGCTAGGATTACAGGTATGAGCTACTATGTCCAGCCTAAATCCAGGAAGTTTAATGTTGATACTATTATTTAACCTATATCCCATATTCAAACTTTGCCATAAGTCCCACTAACGTCCCTTGTGAAGGGAAAAAAATGTATTTTTACTTTCTTTCCTTCTTCTTTAGATTCAGTAGGCTTTTTTTTTTAGGGACAAGGTCTCACTATGTTGCCCAGGTTGGAGTGCAGTGGCTATTCACAAGCACAATCTTACTACTGATGAGCACGGGAGCTTTGACCTGCTCTATTTCCGACCCAGGCCGGTTCACCCCTCCTTAGGCAACCTAGTGGTCCCCCACTCCCGGGAGGTCACCATATTGATGCAGAACTTAGTGCAGACACTTGAGTGGCATAGTGGACTACAGCCCAGAACTCCTGGACTCAAGCGATCCTCCGGTCTCAGCTGGGACTACAGGCATGTGCCACCGCACCTGGCAGGAATATATGTATATATATATATATATATATATTTTTTTTTTTTTTTTTTTTTTTTTGAGACAGAACCTCAAGCTGTCACCCTGGATAGAGTGCTATGGCATTACAGCTCACAGCAACCTCCAATTCCTGGGCTCAAGCGAGTCTCTTGCCTCTGCCTCCCAAGTTGCTGGGACTAGAGGCGCCCGCCGCAACGCCTGGCCATTTTTTGGTTGCAGCCGTCGTTGTTTGGCGGGCCCGGGGGCTGGATTTGAACCCGCCAGCTCAGGTGTACGTGGCTGGCGCCTTAGCCCGTTGAGCCACAGGCGCTGAGCCTATTTTTTTTTTTTGTTTTGTTTTTTTGAGACAGAGCCTCAAGATGTCACCCTGGATAGAGTGCTGTGGCATTATAGCTCACAGCAACCTCCAATTCCTGGGTTTAAGTGAGTCTCCTGCCTCCGCCTCCCAAGTAGCTGGGACTACAGGCGCCTGCCACAACGCCTGGCCATTTTTTGTTTGCAGCCGTCATTATTGTTTGGCGGGCCCAGGTTGGATTCAAACCCACCAGCTTAGGTGTACGTGGCTGGCGCCTTAGCCCATTGAGTCACAGGCGCCGAGCCAGGAATATTTTTTTTTTTTCTGATACAGGAGCCAATCCAGTATTACTTATTGCATTAGTGATGTCTTTATAATTTCCTTTAACATGGAAGAGTTCCACAGACTTTGTCTTACCTGATAGTGGCATTTTTTGAAGAGTACAGGCCAGTTGTAGAAAGTTCCTCAGTTTGGTCTTGTTTGATAGTTTCCTTATAATTAGATTTAGGTTATATATTATGGCAGTGTGTGATACTATGTCCTTGGTGAATCACAACGGAAAATATGTGATGTCAACTTGTCCTGAAATTAGGAATTTGAGTGGGAATAGTATATATTTTTAATATTTTTAAACACCATGCTGCCAAATTGTTTTCTAGCTGTGGTAATGAATAGTTTTCCTTGGAGTATATGACAGATTTGTACACATATTTGAAAAGACTAATGTTGGGTAAGGGAAAGATTTAGCCACAGAATAAAACTAATAGGGCAACAGAAATCTATGCAATTGACTTTATCTTGCTGAGGATTCTAATCAATTTCATTAAACCATATGATAGAATTACCTAATTTTGTTAGTTTTATATTAATAGCTTAATTCTTCCCTATCCCAGAAGACAGATTCCAGGATTATGCCTCCTTTTAGCATCCCTAGACCAGGATCACAACATTTTGCAATGACAGGAATTGAGGCATATAAGCAGCAATCTAATGAGGATACTGGAATTTCATCTTCAGTAGGTTCTTGGTCTCAGTGATTTGAAGAATGAATCCATGGACCACAGATGAGTGGTAAGACAGGATTTATTTACAAAAAAGAATACAAAAAACACCAAAGGTCCCAAGTTGGGAAAGAAAAGCTCTCTCTCTCTGTCTCACACAAGGCTCTTTTTCTAGGGGTATATATAGTCCCATGGGGCCCTCAGCCTGGCTGGGACATGTCTGGGTTGTGTCTGGGACAGGTCTAGGGTGAAAATGAATGGCTACAATCCCTTTCATTCCCAGGCCTAGGAAACTTACATGAAATTGACTAGGCCTAGGAAAGGGGAATAAGGGTTCCTTATTCACCTATAAGTGCAAGGGGAGGGAAACCTAGGATGCTGATGTCTCCTCAGCAGTAGTTTGGCCCCTTTGGCTACTAGAGCCTCCTGTGTGCGGGTGGGAGAGTAGAGCCCCTGCCTACCCTCCAGCCGGCCGGTTCCTCTGCTCACTGCCACCACATCAATACCGCCAAGGCAGCGGCTGCCAGTCCATCCATGCCCCTCCAGCTCCACCGAGCTGGCTGGGGTGCCACTTTTCCTGTTATCAATTCACATGTCAAATTGTTTACCAAATTAGTGTCCAGTGGCTCACATCTGTAATCCCAGTTACTAAGGAGGCTGAAGTGGGAGAACTGCTTGAGGCCAGTTTGGGGACCATTTCTTCAAAAAACAAACAAACAAAAAAATCAGAAAAATTAGTCAATGTGGTGGCGTGTGCCTATAAGTCTTACTTGAGAGGCTGAGGCAAAAGGATCATTTGAGCCCCTAAGTTTAAGGCTGCAGTGAGCTATGATTATGCCACTGCACCGTAGCCGTGGCAACAGAGCAAGTCTCTATCTGTGAAAAAAAGAAATTAGGCTCGGCACCTGTAGCTCAAGTGGCTAAGGTGCCAGCCACATACACCTGAGCTGGCGGGTTTGAATCCAGCCAAGCGTTGTGGCGGGTGCCTATAGTCCCAGCTACTCAGGAGGCTGAGGCAAGAGAATCACTTAAGACCAGGAGTTGGAGGTTGCTGTGAGCTGTGATGTCACAGCTCTATACCGGGGGCAATAAAGTGAGACTCTGTCTCAATAAATAAATTAAATTAAATTATAGTTTCTACAGTTTTGGCAATTTTGCTGATTCACAAGGAACAGGCCAAGACTTATTTGCTAAGAATGTGGAAGCTAGTTGCACCCGTAGCTCAGATTCACAAGGAACAGGCTGAGACTTATTTGCTAAGAATGTGGAAGCTAGTGGCACCCGTAGCTCAGCCCCACATACATTGAGGCTGGCTGGTTCAAACCGGCCCAGGGCCTGCTAAAACAACAATGGCAACTGCAACAAAAAAATAGCCAAGTGTTTTGGTAAGTGCCTTGTAGGCCCAGAGACTTGGGAGACTGAGGCAAAAGAATTGCTTAAGCCCAAGAGTTTGAGGTTGCTGTGAGCTGTGACACCACAGCATTGTACCCAGGTTGACAGCTTGAGATTCTATCTAAAAAAAAAAAAAGAATGTGGAAACTACAGAAACCACCTCTGGAGTGGTTATGAATATGTGCAAAAAAAAAAAGTTGTTATGAATATGTACAAGATTACCAATTGGTAGTTTTCCACATCCAATTTTCTCCTAGACTCTTATGACTTACAGAGAAACTTTAAAACATATTTTCAGTTACGTCCACCCAAAATCCCACACCTAGATAAGCCTACTTGCTTGTGGCTTCGCCAACTCACAGGCCCAGATTCCTGTTAGGTTAGTCAGAGAGAGATGGTTTGTGTGCTGTCTTACCTACTCCCAAGCTGGTTTACCTAGATATTGAGTCAGCAGGATAGATAAGCTATAACCTTTGAGTTTTTTTTTTTTTTTTTTTTGAGGGCAGAGAGGAAAATGTAAGTAAATTTTCTCTCTTTAAATATTGAGGAATTCAGCTCGGCACCCGTAGCTCAGTGAGTAGGGCACGGACCACATACACGGAGGCTGGTGGGTTCGAGCCTGACCTGGACCAGAGTTTGAGATTGCTGTGAGCTGTGATGTCACAGCACTCTGTGGAGAGCGACAAAGTGAAACTCTGTCTCAAAAAAAACCAATTATCATGTTTTTGTGATTTTAAAAAAGGCTTAAAAAACTGTTAGCTGAAAATACTTTTAGTTCCCAAAATAGAAGGGAACTTCAAAATACTGAAGAATAGTATCTACACAAAAATTACAGCAAATGTCGTAATCAGGGCTAAAACACTGCAAATTTGCACTTTGAAATTAGAAATAGGACAAAGATGTTCATTTTTCACAATTCTATCCAACATTTTAATTATGTCATAAGCAGTGCAGTAAGAAATAGCTCTACTAAAAATCAAAAGGAACAAATAAGATTGTTTTTCTTCTCAACTAGAATGATTATTTAAATGTAAAATCCAATAGAATCTACATACCAGTTACTAAAATTAATAAGAGGCTTAGTGAATTTATTGAATAAAAATTTAATACATAAATTTAATGTATTCTTATAGGCCAGCCACAAACAGAAAATGGAATTTAAAATAGCTTTTTTTAACAGATCCATTTACAATTACTTCAAAAAATAGCAGCTACTTAGGAAGAAATCTAATAAAATATGTGTAAGACTTGTATATGAAAAATTATAAAATGTCATGAGAAACATTAAAGACTCTCAAAATTTGACATATATCTATTATTCATGGACCATTTATATATGTCATTGACTTAAAGTTGAAGCTGTGTTAATTCTTTACAAAATAATTTACAGATACAGTATAATCTCAATCACAAGCGACTGAGTATTTTGTGTAACTTGATGAGCTGAATCTAAACTTTATAAAGAAATGCAAAAGACCATGTATAGCCAGGACACTCTTAGAGAGGAAGAACCAGGTGGGAAGACTTGCTCCGCCAGCTGCCAGTTGAGAGAATGTATAATCATTACGAATTAGACAAACAACCAATAGGAGAGAACAAAGCTTGTATGAAAAAGGCAGTGTGCAGAGCAGTAGGAAAATAATTATAGTCAATAAATTATACACTTTTTTTCTTGGTTAGGTTAGCCAAAGGTTTATCTATTTTATTGACCTTTTCAAAAAACCAACTTTTTGATTTATTGATCTATAGTATAACTCTTTTGTTTAAAATTTCATTTAATTTTGCCCTAATATTGGTTATTTCTTTTCTTCCGCTGGGTTTGGGATTGGAATGTTCTTCCTTTTCCAGTTGCTTGAGATGTCCAATTAAGTTGTTAACTTCCTCTCTGTCTGTTCTCTTGAGGAAGGCTTGCAGTGCTATGAATTTTCCTCTTAGGACTGCCTTTGCAGTATCCCAGAGGTTCTGATAATTCGCGTCTTCATTGATGTTTTGTTCCAAAAATTTAGTAATTTCCTCCTTAATCTCATCTATAACCCATCTATCATTCAGCATAAGGTTATTTAGCTTCCATGTTTTTGTATGAGTATGCAGATTCCTATTGTTACTGAGTTCCACTTTTATTCCATGATGGTCCAAGAAGATGCAAGGAATAATTTCTATTCTTTTAAATTTGCTGAGGTTAATTTTGTGAGCTAAGATGTGATCAATTTTGGGGTATTTTCCATGGGCTGATGAGAAGAATGTGTATTCAGTTTTGTTGGGATGAAATGTTTTGTGGATGTCTGTTAAATCCAAATGTTGAATGGTTAAGTGTAAACCTAAAATTTCTTTACTTAGCTTCATATTGGAGGATCTATCCAACACTGCTAAAGGAGACGAAATAACAACAGACTCCTCAGAAATTTAAAAAACCCTTAATGAATATTACAAGAAATTTTATTCTCAGAAATATGAAAATCTGAAGGAAATCGAACAATACTTGGGAGCTCGCCACCTTCTAAGACTTAGCCAGAATCAAATGGAAATGTTGAACAGGACTATATCAAGTTCTGAAACAGCATCAACTATACAAAATCTCCCTAAAAAGAAAAGCCCACAACCAGATGGCTTCATGTCAGTAATGCTACCAAACCTTTAAAGAGGAACTAGTACCTATATTACTCAACCTTTACCAAAATACAGAAAAAGAAGGAATACTACCCAACACATTCTATAAAGCAAACATCACCTTGATCCCCAAACCAGGAAAAGACCCAACAAGAAAAGAAAATTATAGACCAATATTACTAATCAATATTGATGCAAAAATATTCAATAAGACCCTAGCAAACAGAATCCAGGAACACACCGAACAAATTATACACCATGACCAAGTGGGCTTCATCCCAGGATCTCAAGGCTGGTTCAATATAGATAAATCTATCAATATAATTCAGCACATAAACAAATTAAAAAACAAAGACCATATGATTCTCTCAATTGATGCAGAAAAAGCTTTCGACAATATCCAGCATCCCTTCATGATCAGAACACTTTAAAAAAAATGGTATAGAGGGACACTCCTTAAACTGATAGAGGCCATCTACAGCAAACCCACGGCCAATATCATATAGAATGGAGTTAAATTGAAGTCTTTTCCACTCAGATCAGGAACCAGGTAAGGTTGCCCATTGTCTCCACTGATCTTTAACATTATAATGGAAGTTTTAGCCATTGCAATTAGGGAAGAAAAGGCGATCAAGCGTATCTACATAGGGTCAGAAGAGATCAAACTGTCACTCTTCACAGATGATATGATTGTATATCTAAAAAGAGAGAGAAGCCCCTGGATTGCACACTTGTGTCCTGTTCTAGAAGACTGATTCAGAGCAAGATGCAAAGCTGCGCACTGCGTGTTAAACCTGACAGCTCTCCTGTGTCTCTTGCCTCACCATTACCCTGTGGTCTGTGTGTTGAAGAGTGAATGCCCTACCTATTTCCATCAGCAGCAGTGATTGCCAGCGTGAGCCAGCTCTAGAGTTATTCCACTCAAATCATTGCAAAGCAGCCTTTGTCACCCATGCTGGCTTGGGAGCTACCTCATTCAGATCTGTGTATGGTGGTGTTTTTTGACCTGTGTGGCTCAACTGTAGTCTTGCTGGCAACTCTCAGGTGCAGTGATTGACCGCCTGCCTGAGAAGAGCCCGGCTCAGATCCACTGTTCACAGATTAACAGCTCTGCTCTCACCCACAGGTTGCAGTGACTATCACCTCTTGCTGTCTTGAGGGTTATGTTGGATCTGTGAACAGTGGCATTTGTTGGCCTTGGTAGTTGAGGTACAGCCCCACCCATACCCGACAGCAGTAAAGATTAGCAGTCTGTGCTGGCTGGAGAGCGACCTCATTAGGATCTTCAGGCAGCAGCTCCTGTTGGCTGGGTGCCAGTGTGGGCATACCTACCCTTGCCCACAACCACAGGCACACAAGAGATTGTTGTCCCGTCCAGGTCATCCAGCAGCAGTGAGGGTGTACAGCTCCTGCTCAGCACAAGTGTGCCCAGCCTCCCCACTCTCTCCTCCTGGACTGGCAGGGGTGGTAGGGGGCAGCAGCAATGGATATGACCCTTGGTTAGAAGCAGTATTCTGGATCCAAGATTTTTAAATGGCTCTGGTTGCAGGGCCCGGGGTTCTCCAGCCAGTGGGTCACTGCTGGACTGGCTCTCTGCATAGTTTCAAAATAGCTCCTGCATTGTAGCCTTCACATGAAAGATATAAATTTGCTTCATATTAGGGCTGTATACATTGGATACTTTTTCTTCCATTCTTGAGATACTTTGCTAAGAAGATGGGGGAAGGGGAGAGGGAGGGAAAGAGAGAGGATAAAGGGTGAGAACACACTTGAGGTGCATCTTTGAAGGGTCAGGAGAAAACAACTAAATGCAGAACACAAATATTTTTCACACAGTAAATGAGAAAATCTCATGAATGTTATGTCGAACAGGCGGATGAAAATATCTCAGATTGTATATGAAGTCCGCACACTGTACTCCATGATTGAACTAATGTACACAGCTATGATTCAATAAAAAATAAAATAAATAAAATTTAGGATGTATAATTAAACCCAAAACAAAAACAAAATACCTCCTGCGTTGGTCCTGTGGCCTCTGCCATGGAAGATTCCGCCGGTAGCTCAGATAGCGATGATAATGGGGCAGAGCTTCGAGCTACAAAATGCTTCCTCTGTGCCTTCCCCACATGTGTGGCCATCTTCCCTGACTGCCTCAAAGCTGCAGTGGAGGTCAACTGTGTTCCTTCTACTTTACTTGGAGTACCTCCTGCCACCTCCCTTTTGACTCACAATGTTCCCTCTTAGATGCCTGATCTGACGCTGGGTCTCCACTTGCCATCCTGAATCCTCTCTGTGAGGGCACAGTGTGTAGGTTTCTTGGAGCTCACATCTTCCTTTATATCCATTTATGTTTTATGTACTTTTTAGTGTATGTTATACTTCACAATTATGCAGACTTATTTGGGAAGAGCATTCCAGCCAAAAGCTTCCTTATTAATCTGGTTTCCTTATTAATTCAGAAGCAGTCTTGTCTATTATAATTTTTCCACATTATCTGAGCTCTTCCCATGTAATCAATCATCACTGCTTTCATAGTTGTCTCTTTTAAGAGTTATCTATTCATCTTTTACCCTCTTACTACCAACATCATCATTTGAATGATCTCCAAAGGCAACAGTTATAAAACATCTCAATCACGTCTTCCTAAACCCACTTTCCTCAGTAGCTTTTCCCTGAACTTATTTTACCCTAGTGTGTTCTTATTTAGTAGAAAACATGTCCTAAGCAGAGCTAATGAGATTCTGTTCCTGAGATAATCAGGCCTTCCCCCTAGATAAGAATTAGAAGTAGTAAGATTTAGGAATGCCTTTGTACCATGTATCTTAACACAGAGGAAGCCAGTCTACAGTTTGAGATATCTGACATAACATAAAGAGAAAAGCCACAACATTCGGGCCTGTAACATTTAAGTCTGGCAGTCCAGCTGTCTGAGGTTCAGCTCTAAACTCTCCTTTTTCAAAGATATGAGTGAATTATCTTTCTAATAATTTAACTTATTAATTTAACTTCTTTTTTACATATAAATAAAACCCTACTGGGAGAATCTAGGTAACCTGTTCATACCTACATTATTCAAGGTATATGGGAATGACCAGGAGATATCAGCATTAATTATAAATTATGATAATATACCCATAAAATGATTGTTTTATAATTTAGACATGACTTAACCTTGATATATCCAGCAAATCAATGTTGAAATTTTTAGATTGATTAACACATATAAAGCTTGTATGTATTCAATTCAGCATGTGATGTTTAAAAAATATTGTTTTTAGTTTTAACACAGCCCTTAATAATGTTAATTCACTTAACTTAACCTATCAAAAATTTGTCTAAGGCTGGCTGTTTCTATTTATATCGATTTCAACAGTTTGAACAAAAGCAGGAAATGTTTTTTTTCCTTTTCTTGGTGTCACTTTAATGCATACATAAAACGTATATTGTCATTCTAACATTCAAAAAGTTAAGTAAAGCAAAGATAATGAGGTGAAAGTTCAGATTCTTAAAAAGATAAAAGAAAATAGCACCTTTTTAAGGAATAAAAAATCCCCATCAAAATGCATGCCCATTCATATCACATCATCTTATGCACATCCTGATGCTATCTAGTATTTACTTAAAATGAGCAATCTCCATGGCAACCAGTGGACCAAATGATACATGAGCTGACTGAGAAGTGAAGACATTTGTATTTCTTAAATTGATTATATAATAAATCTTATAATCTTATATAATCTTCAGTTATATGATTGATTATATAACTGAAATTGATTATATAATAAACACAATAATGGAATTCTATTGTTTAGCCTAAATATACGTGGGATAAAAGCGTTTTAAACATGTGTTTTCTAGTTTGTGATTGATAACATTAGTTTTCGTATATTTCCTTTTCTCTTTCCATCTGCCATCTTTACTTTGACAATTTAAAAATGAAGATTAATAAAAATTAAAGGCAATGAAATGTTTTTAATTCAGATATGTTAAGGCAGAATAATAGCCTCCAAAGATGTTTATGGCCTCGCCCCTGGAATATGTGGAAATGTTATCTTACATGATGAAAGAGACTTTGCAGATGCGATTAAGGATAGGATTAAGGATAGCGACATTGAAATGTAGACATTATCCTGAATTACTTGGGTGGACCCAATGTAATTACAGTCACACGTTGCTCAGTGATAGGGATGCATTCTGAGAAATGCATCATTAAGTGAATTTGTTGCTGTACAAACATCATAGAGTGTGTTGAAACAAACCCAAATGGCATGGCTTACTACACACGTAGGCTGGCTCATGAAGCCTATTGCTTGTACATTACAAATCTGAACAGCATATTTTACAGAGTACTGCGTGCAATTTTAATACAATAGATTTGTGTATTTAAACACATCTAAACACAGAAAAGATACAGTAAACCATGTCATTATGTTCTCATGGGACCACCATCATACGCGTGGTCTGTCATTGACCTAAACATTGCTATGTGTCCATAACTGTACACGAGTCCTTAAAAACAGAAACTTTTCCCCAGCTGAGGTCAGAAGGAGATAGGATGGCAGAAATCTCAGAGATGCTACATTGTGTTTTTAAAGGTAGAGGAACAGGGTAGAAGAAAGGGAATGCAGGTGGTTTTTGAAAGCTGAATGATGTAAGGAAGTTGATTCTCCTTTAGATTCTCCATAAAGGGAAGCAGGACTGACAACCTGATTTTTAACCCAGTCAAACCTTTGTCAGACCTCTGAGCTACAGAACTGTAAAATTTTTTGTTTTTTTTGAGACAAAGTCTCACTTTGTCACCCTCAGTAGAGTGCTGTAATGTCACAGCTCACAGCAACCTTCAGCTTTTGGGCTTAGACGATTCTCTTGCCTCATCCTCCTAAGTAGCTGGGACTACAGGCGCCCACCAGAACACCTGGCTGGTTTTATGTTGCAGTTTGGCTGGGGCCGGGTTTGAACCCAGCACCCTCAGTATATGGGGCCGGTGCCCTGCCCACTGAGCCAGAGGTTGGAAATTCATTTAAATCACTAAATTTGTGGTAGTTTTCAATCATGACAATACCAAACTAATAAGCTAGGAATGGCATTATTGTGACTTCATAAAGAGAAACAGGATCCAGTTAAAAGAAGGGAAAGGAATAGCCCTATACTCTCTCATCCCTACTGCATGGAATATAATCTGACGTATCTGAGCAAAGCACATGTCCCCTGAAAACGATGGTGGGCCCAGCCAGAGAATTGGCAAGGTACCATCAGCACCCAAGTAGAGCCCAGTTTTGGCACATGATGTAGTAACAACAAAACGTAAAAAATGTCACTCTTCTCACTAATCTGTTTTAATTAATTAATCTTTTTAAATTTTAAGTGACATTAACTCACTGTTTATTACTCTTTTTTAGTTTTAAGTTACTTTCCTAAAGATACTTCTTATTTCAATACCTAGTTTATTAATCTATTTTTGAATGAATTAATATGCAAATATGCTTCAAACGTCTCCGTGTTAATTGCTAATATTGTTAAATCATTAAAAGCTATGTGTTTAATATGTTAATGGTAGAGTCTACATTACAAAAAAAACTTTGGAAGTCCTTGATTATTTTTAAAGTTCAAAGGGGTCCTAAGTCCAAAAAGTTTGAAAACCACTGCTTACCCTCAATGGTCCTCCCAAATTTCTGAGTAGACAAGGAAAAACCTCAAGGGAGGTTAATAAAGTTTACTCTATGGATGGTTAACATATAAGTTACATAAGATGATCCATTGCAGGGTAAGAAGTAAGCAGTAAAATTTTAATTATATATCACCGTTTGTTTAATTTCTACATTCATGTGGTTTTATAACATACAAAATAAATTCAGAAATGATTGAGTATTAATATATTAAGAGGATCTGAAAACATTTTACTCCTAAGGCCTAGAATTTTGAAAACTTAGAGACTCTTGATAAAAGAAACTAGAATACTACTTTATGTACAATGGATAAAGGAGTCATCAAAAAGCTTTTGAAAAACTTTTTTTTTCTTCTTTGAAAAACTTTTTAATGTAAGCACTCTTACATTAAGAAATTAACTACCAGAAAAAGACCCATTAATGAAGGAAAAAAAAAAAAACCTCAAGGCAGATGTCTATCAAGCTGCTATTTTGTATGAAATATAAAATGTGTTGTTCTCCATTTAACCTTTCTTATTCATTTATTTATTTATTTACTTATTTATTTTGAGATTGTCTCACTCTGTCTGCCTGGGTAGTGCTAGCCATGGTGTAATAGCTCAAAGCAACCTCAAACTTTTTTGGGCTCAAGAGATCCTCTTACCTCAGCCTCCGGAGTAGCTGGAACTACGGGCACCCGCCAGAATGTCCAGCTAGTTTTTCTATTATTAGTAGAAATGAGGTCTCATTCTTACTCAGGCTGGTCTTGAACTCCTGAGCTCAAGCAATCCACCTGCTTTGGCCTCTCAGAATGCTGAGATTATATACGTGAGCCACCACACACTGCCTCCTTTGAATCCTTAGGAAGGAACTGGCTTGTGTGGAAGGACTACTACTTTGTGTAGTCCTTCTCGTAACCAGACTCTCCATCAGCTAAATTTTCCTTATTTTCTACATTAACTTTGGGTAGTTGAATGTCATATCCACTTAACTCTTTTGGGGAAAGAAATGAAACCACTAATTGTCACTACATTAACATAGAGATTTCAAAGTAAATTGAGGGATCATTTCTAAATAGTTATTTTTCATAGAAATTGAAGTACATGTTTATAATTTTTAAAATAATATATTTATTTATTTTTTAATTTTATAATCAATCTGGCCTTAATCTACCTTGTATTTCCCAATATCCCATAACACACATGCTCTGTCCTCAAAGACTTAAGAAATACTCTTAACCATTTGTGGACTAAGGCCATTCTATCAAGGAAGGAAGGGTCTGGTGAGGGAAAAAACACATTGTTACAAACAATTGGCAAGAAAAGAAGATAATGATAAATGTCCCAAGAAATGTACAAAGAATGTGCTCGTGTTGAAAACTAACAGCTACCCACCCACTATCCATGCTTCCCTTCCTCTGAATCCCAACCTCAGTTTTATTCTGGCCTGCAAAGTTCTCAGCCATCATTATAGTTAATTATGGTTTTGTCACCAAGTTTACCTACAGCTCATGTGGCCACGTGATGTTTTGGTTAATGAAATGAAAGCCAAGTTTGTTGAGCAGAATTTCTTGGAAAGCTCTTTATAGACACACATCACTTTTGTCCCTCTTGCCTTCCTATTTCCGCTGGTGGAAATGTGAACAGGTGGTTAGAGTGCCAGATGATAAAATCATCTAAAATAGAACCCAGGAAGGAGTAGAAAAATAAAAGAAGCCTGAGCTCTTTACGATGTAGAGTTTAGAAATATATAAATAAACATCTATGTAGCTTAGATTGTTGGGGTCAGGAAGGAATCATTTTGTCTCATAATTTTGAACCTGATCCTAACTCTTGGAAATTCGGAGAGAGAAAGACAGATTAAGAGAGAGAAAGAAAGGAATACTTCCATGAGCGTTTTTAGTAGCAGTTGAGCCAAACTTAGAAGATTAAACAGGATTTTACCATGAAGTCCATGCTATAGAAATCAATGAATAAGAAGATTTCAAAGAACAAGTTGTATTCATATTGTATCAAATTTAATGTAAAAGAGTAAAACAGCCTTTACCTGAGCCTCTGTACACAACTTCTCAATTAACAGGTGATAACCTTTCATATATAAGACCTAGTTTATAAACCAGGATTTTCTGTATTGCATTCCCACTCTTAGTACACTTAGCTACAACTCCTACAGCCCCAAGCTTATTCATTCATAGGCAACCCTGCATCATTTGTTACTCAAAGCTTTCTTTTCATTTTCATATATTTAGTATCACAATATAGGTGACTGGCTTTCTCATGTCAGAGAGTGATCTTTAAATTTCCAGTGATGTTCATAGTCTTTGAAATTTTTATAGGCTTAATCATGAAAAATATATAATTTTAACTCACTTCAAAATCTCACTCTAAAGTGGATGTACTGGCCTGATTTGCATGCTGAACGCTTGGATATAAAACAGATAAATATACAAATGTGAAATCTACACAAAGACTACAAAGGGTTTCATACCCACTTTTTAAACATGGTTTTATAGCAAATTTGTGAGTCTTGCTCTGTCACCCAGGCTGATGTCATCATTCCTCACAGCAACTTCAAACTCCTGGGCTCAAGGGATCCTCTGGCCTCAGCCTCCAGAGTAACTGGGAAGCATTAGAAGTGGCACAAACCTCTGTGACTGGCTAACTTTTCTATTTAGTAGAGATGGGGTTTCACTCCAGCTCTGGCTGATCTTGAACTCCTGAACTCAAGCAATCCTCCCACCTCAGCCTCCTAGATTGCTAGGATTACAGGCATGAGGTTCCATGCCCAGCCACTTATGTACTTTTTTATTCAATAAAACATAAGTCAGTGCTTAAGGCCCACTGGAAAAGCAGCAAAAGCAGGTAAACAACTACAATATAACAGAAAAATACTAATATAGAAGCCAACCAAGATTTCAGGAGGCTTAACTGACTAAGGGCATAGCAGCTTTCTGTTGGGGTAAGTCAGGCCTGAGAGCTGCAAAGATTAATGGGTAAATGGAGATGTGAAGGATGAAAAGTAGCTGGAACCCTGGAAGAAAGGACATGGCGGACAGACCCAACAGCATGTGTACAGCACTTAGAACTGAGACAGCATGGCCTTTTTGAGGAAAACAAATAATTTGCTGTAGACTCGGTGCCTGTGGCTCAATGGGCTGAGGCACCAGCCACGTACACCTGAGCTGGCGGGTTCAAATCCAACCTGGCCCACCAAACAACAATGACGGCTGCAACCAAAAAATGGCCGGGCGTTGTGGTGGGTGCCTGTAGTCCCAGCTACTTGAGAGGCAGAGGCAGAAGACTCGTTTGAGCCCAGGAGTTGGAGGTTGCTGTGAGCTGTGATGCTACGGCACTCTATCCAGGGTGACAGCTTGAGGCTCTGTCTCAGAAAAAAATAATAATAATTTGCTGTAGATGAAATAACAGTGGAAGTATGGAGGGAGTGAATGTAACACTGGAAAGTTAGCAAGACACCACAAGATGAAACACTTGTTCACTAGTTACACCATTTCTATTTGATCTTGTAGGCAAAGAAAAGTTCCTAAAGAGTTTTAAGGAAGGGAGCTTGCTTAGAGTTCTGTAAATTTTAAGCTGTAGTGAGATTTACAATTTGGAAAGATAATTCTAAATGCAGTATCCCAACTAACCAGAAAATCACAACAAAAAAATTCATAGGCAGCTGTAACACCTGTAGCCAAGCAAACTGGTGCTGCCTTTCCAGCCATAAAGACATGTTAATTTGAAGCTGAACTTTTTATATTAAAAATTATACCAGCGGGCGGTGCCTGTGGCTCAAGGAATAGGGTGCTGGTCCCATATACGGGGGGTGGAGGGTTCTAGCCTGGCCCTGGCCAAAACTGCCAAAAAAAAAAAATTATACCAACTATCACCAATGCAAGTAAACGCAGCAACATAAATAAAATATTTTATATTTCAAAATGGCTGTATCTCTGCCCCTCAGAAAAGAAATCAAGACTGTGATTCATGAAATTCCAGTGTCCCTTAACAAATAATCTATCTTTCCTGACTTTTCATCTTCTTCTTTGTTTGGTTTGTTTATTTGTCCATATATGCTTCCATTAAAAGTGAAAATTAAAAAGAAAATTAAAAAGTAAAAGTGAAAACTGTTTAAAGTCTTCAGTTAACAAGTTGCCAAAAAAAAAAAAGCAATGCTTATATTTTTCTTCCTCATTTGCTCTTTTCTTATTTTTCTTAAAAATCATAAAGATGATAATTGTATCAATTTCAAATCCCATTAGTAATACTTTGGGCAGTAGCAACATTAATCAAATATAAAAAGATACTTTACTCTTTAAAAAATTACTTAAGTATATTTTGTGGCATCTACTCGTAAGAATAGCGTAGTACATGGTGAGAAGTTCAAGACTGGATAAAATGAATTAACCGTCTAAATAAAACAGCAAGGCAAGGGAGAGCTTAGCTATTTCCTTGCCAACAACTGTTTCTATGCTAACATGCTAATGTACTTTTTGGAAAAATGTCAAAAATGACGCTATGGGCCTTTGTTTTTCCTTTCTCTGTAACCATATGTTTCTAAGAAAAATTATACTATGAACATATAGACTAAGTCTATTCTTGCCTCATAAAAAGAAGATAGATTCATCATATAGTGTGATACTATAGGTCTCTGAGCTACCTAATGATGAACTTCAGCTCTACTCTTAACTGGTTATGACCTTAGCCAAGTTGCTACACCTCAAAAGGCATGTTTGTTTAAGAGCAAAATGAGGAGAATAGTATATATAGGGTTATGTTAAGGGTCAAATACTACATACTAAGTGATTAAAAGTGCTTGTTATAGAGTAACTGCTCAGTACATAGAACTGTTACTATTTTTTTTTTTTAGACAGAGCCTCAAGCTGTCACCCTAGGTAGAGTGCTGTGACATCACAGATCACAGCAACCTCCAATTTCTGGGCTCAAGCGAGTCTCCTGCCTCTGCCTCCCAAGTAGCTGGGACTACCGGCGCCCGCCACAACGCCCGGCTATTTTTTGGTTGCAACCGTCATTGTTGATTGGCGGGCCCGGGGGCTGGATTCGAACCCACAAGCTCAGGTGTACGTGGCTGGCGCCTTAGCCCATTGAGCCACAGGCGCCGAGCCAGAACTGTTACTATTATTAGAAATGCTTTACTCTGTCCACTGGCGAACTCCTTTATTATGGACAAATACCTCTTGCCTCAACACTCCTGTCAATTCATCATTTCATTTGCCAAAGTTATTTTTAAGGAGACACTATGTCATAGTGGTTAAGAAATCTGCTATGCTAAAATTTCATTCTTGGTTTTTGTGCAGATTTATAACTTTAAGATCCAAAATTAGTTTAATGTGGTCTTAGATTATTACTACCCACTGAAGTATAAGGAAATTGTCTTACAAAAAAAAGTACTTAGACTCTAAGCATTGAGTAATACTCAAAAATGATTTTTTAAGGGCAATGAGAGTCAACGATATAAAATCACGTAAGAAAGAAGAAAAAATTATGAATAAGAGCCTGCAGGAAAAAGATCATTTCCCACAGAGTCACAAACAAATGACAAAATAGCTACGCTTACTGTAAAGAAGTATATAACAAACTCAAAAATTTTCTGCAGGGTATGAGAAGCCAAGAAAAACTGAAATAGATTTAGAAAACAATCAAATACAGCTGAAGGAAAAAAATACTATAAAACACAAGACAATAAAACCATAAACAAAATACAAAAAAAGTAATTATAAGAATTCAATACAATCTAAAGGAAGCAGACAAAATAAAATTTTAAAATTAAAAATATACTCAGCGGTCATGTTTGGCAGTGAACCAGGCATAGTAGTAAAGTAGCAAAAAGTCATAAACTGGAAGATAGATTAGGAGAAAGCACCCTGAGGGCTGCAAACATAGATAAAAATGTAGAAAACATAGAACACAGAGTAAGAAACCAGAAGGGTATAGTGAAACATGCCAAAGGAAAAGATAATATTCTAAATTCTTGTATACCTGATTGTGTGGCCTCAAAATGAAAAAGCACATATGAACTGTACAAAAAGGACGGACAAATAATTAGAGTGGAATATTATAATATGCCTCTCTTAGTTTTGGGGGGAATAAACAGAAAAAAATAAATGAATAAGAAGCTTTTCTAGATGCAGCCGGCACATGCTGCTGTGATAGAGAGGATGGAAGGTGGCCAGTGGATACCATCTTCATTCAGATTGATCGTCTAAGAGAGAAGAATGTGATTCAAAAAGGAGGCCTCAGGAGGCTCTCAAAGTGAAGGAGATGAAAGAGAGACCGCATGGTCTGTGGTTCGGAAGGACGTGGGAAAGATGAGTGCACAGGTAAGGAAAATACAGAGTGAAGCCTGAGGCTCCACACTCCGGCCATGATCATCGCTATTTGAGCTGCAGAGGGCAACATTCATGGCAGAAAGCCCCTGGACTGACATAGGGAGCTGTCTGGAACTTTGCAGTAGCATTGCTCTGGAAATAGGACACTGTGGGGACCCACTGGTTCCTGAACCCTGGGTGCATTAGTGGCATTATTTAAAACTCCTAGACCCAGAAGACTGCCTCCAGACAGGGTTCAGATCCACTGCTGCTGCTCACTTACCACCCTAACACCCCTGCCAGTACACAGGTGAGGAGAGAAAGTTAGGAGACTGAATACTTTCATGAGTCCTGTGGGCAGGAGCCATGCACTCCCACTGCCGCTGGGGGACCTGGGAGGGCTGACGATTGTCTCTGCCTGTTGCTGACCCTGTGTTCAATTAGGTCACAATGTTAGGGCTGACAAATATGGCTGCTCAAGCTTCCAGATGGGGCAGCTCTCAAGCCAGCACAGGCTAACAATCACTGCCACCCAATGAGTGGAGTGGCACTCAAGCCAGCACAGGCTAATAAATGCTACTGTCCGAGGATGTGAATAGGGCAGCCACTGAGGTAGTACAAGCTGACCATCACCACTGCCCACAGGCATGCATAAGAAGCATTCAAACTGCAAAGGACAGCAAATCCTGCTACCCTCAAATCTAACCCAGAAAGCTCCCAAGCTGGTGCAAGCTAACAATCACTGCCACTTGCAGCCCTGAGTAGATGTGCTCAAGCCTGCAAGAGATATTTCACTTAGGAGAATGTTCTCCAGTTCCATCCTGAATGGTACAAAAGGTATTAATTCATCTTTTTATGGCTGAATACTACTCCATGTGTATATAAACATAAAACAGATTTTATTATCTACTTATGAATTGATGGTGTATATAAATACACATTCACACACACACACATTTACATACACCCAATATTTTATTAATCTACTCATGAATTGATGGGCACTTGTGGGGGAGTAAGGAAGGGACAAAAACTATCTAACGGGTAAAATAAACACAATGAACAAATATACCTGGTACTCAAGTGTTACAAAAGCAATCCATGTAACCTAAAACATTTGTATCCCCTTAATATTTTGAAATAAATTTAAAAAAAAAATTGTCTACTGTAGATCTCTTTGGGGAAGCCCTCAACCATCAGGACTAGAAGCCACAAATAGGACTAAGCTCAAGCCACATGTGGCAAAAAATGCCACCAGCTATGAGTCTGAGCAGAGAAGCTCTCAAGACAGTCCTGGCAGAAAATCAATATCACCTATGGGTGCATGCAGCACTGTGCTCAAGCTGTTGTGGGCTGATAGAACATGCTACCCAGAAATCTGAGTGGAGCAGGTTCCTAGCAGGCTTGACAGTCTCCACCGCTGACAGAACTAGGTATTGTAGTCACTCACTCTGCAACATGGTGACCATCAGCGGGGGAAATGCTGAGGCAGGGAACACAGGACAGCAGCAGTGCAGATGTTCAAATCATGCCTGGTCAGTCCTCCAGAGTAAAACACAAGCATGGCATCCCGGGACTTCCCTTTTGCACTAAGTAGGAGAGTTCCTCAGCAAAGGAGAGCAGTTGAACTGCAGGCTGACCTGTCTTGAGTAAGAACTCTGACAATATGAAAAAACAACCTGGCTTGACACATCCACCACAACAGGCCTCCAGCAAGAAATGTGAAACTAAAGGAAATTGTCAAAATGTAAGAAATGGAATTCAGGGATCGTCTCAGTACGTTCCGCGGAACCTGCCCATTCCTTATCATCTCAGGGTCTTGCTATTTTTCTGAGGCTTGTCTCAATCTTCCGACCTCCAGAAATTCTCCTGCCTCTGCCTCATCAAGTGACAGGATTATAGATATTAAAAAAAAAAAGTGTCTAGGGGAGGAGCCAAGATGGCGATCTGTAGCCAGCTTCCCACAGAGGTTCCCGTCCAGAAGGAGAGTTAAAGGACAGAAACTCAGCAAGAAAGCCAATGGTTTGGATCTGAGCCTAAAGAAAAGATCAAAGAATGCATATCAACCCTGCTGGGGTGACCTGAGACTCCGAGGACACAAACAAAAAGGTACAGAGCACAAAACCAAGCAGACAGGAGTCCCCTCCCCCATGAGAGAGGTCTGCAGTATGCTCCATACCTCCATACAAACAAGCAAGCAGAGTTCAGATGTCCTCCCACTCTACCCCAGGGGAAAGACCCTCTAAAAACCAAACCTCCTTCCCCTACTAGGGTGTCACAGCCCTCTGTCGCCAGGCATAAAACTGTATATACTCTCTACCTGCAAGTTGGAGTTCCTGATATTCCCCTCCACTCTCACCCTGAGGTCTGGAGGCCTGTCTCCCACAGAGTCCAGATTCTTGGAGATTTTCTTGAGAGGTATGGATGGGGAGAGGACTACTGATGATCCGTGCTGATTTTCTGGCTTAGGAGAGGTGAGAGGGGAGTGAGCCGAGATGAGACCCTGCTGGAGGGAAGGTCTCCTGAGGCATGAAACAGCAACCAGCTCCAGCAACAATAGCAGGAGAGCTGCATGCCTGGGGATGTTTTGAGGAGACACTCCCAGTCTTCTGGGCAGCCAGGGGAAGTGGGAGGATTCTCTGGTAGCCACTGGCAGAGTGGACCGGCAACCAAGGCAAGTGAAGGATATGCCTGAGATGGTAATGGCCAGGACAGAGCGCAGGGATTAGAATACTTGCAGAGAGGCTGCTTTGCTTACCTTCAGACTAACCTGGCCCTCAGGGGATGAAAGCTGAGACAAAGGGCTAGAACTCACAGACTGAGTCAGACCTATTTGCAGCCTCAGTCTGATCAGGGAAAATAGCCTTGACAGAAATAAATTCTCTGAACTTGTTCTGTTCCAGCAGAAACATCAATCAGGGACAGGGCTGGAACTGAGTGAATCGCCCCAGACCCTATCAAGTACCCAGGTTGTTAGGCCTCATATCCCCCTGCCAAACAGTGACAGGGAGTAGCGGACTGGTTGTGGGCCACAAACCTCACTGTGATCCAGGCAGGTGCAAACCTCTGGAGCATCTGCTCATTGGAGGAAAGTGGATCACAACTGTTACCACCAACTGGGTATGACAGAGGGGCAAGGTGGGGAAGGAGACATCAACTTTCCCAGACTAATCTACTTGCCAGGGGGGTGCCCTCCTGAGCTCACAGAGCACCAGAGGGAATTATACTAGAGCTTCCAGCAGATCCCTGCTATCTAGTTGCCAGAGACTTTTTAACTCTTCCATTTGAGATCGGTGCTGGCTAGGACAATTTATGAGACCTCTTCAACTAGGCCAATCACCCGAGGACATTCCAAAGTGGTACCCTGGGTGTGTTGTAGTGGGAAGGTTTGATTTGTCTTTTCAAATTGTTGCCTGTGGGGGTGTGGTGACCTAACTACTGGTATTTCTTCAAGCTCAGATTTCAATCCAGAGTAACAGATTCTCTAGGGTAAGACAAAGACCAGCTGAAAATAAGACAGAGCCACTTAACCCCACCACACCAAGAAGGTCCCCAGTTTCACAAGCAGTAGCTCTCTACAAGTCCCTGGCCAAACTCTAGGGGAAAAGGTACAGACACCAGTCCAAGCTTTCAAGTAAAGGATTGGTCAATCACTACTCCTAGAACTCCCAGCCCAAATTGTCTTTATGTACTCATCCAGCCAAACGGTATAAAATTAATCATGGGGTGGAATCAATGGAAAAGCTCTGGAAATATGAACAACCAGACTAGGTCAACCCCCCCCCAAGGAATAATTTGGGCAACACAAGTGAGTATCCTATGCGTAAACAGATGGCTGAGATGTCAGAAATTGAATTCAGAATTTGGATTGCAAACATTCAATAAAATAATGGAAAAGTTGGATTTAGAAATTCGGTGTGCATTTCAAAAATTGTCTCAAGAAGTCAAGGAATTCAAAGACCAAATGACCAAAGATTTAGACACATTGAGACAAGAAGTTGCAGCCCTAAAAGATCTGAGAAACAAAGTAGAATCCCTCAGCAACAGAATGGAGCAAGCAGAAGAAAGGATTTCTGACATGGAAGACAAAGCTATCGAACGCTTCCAAACCAACAAAGAGATAGAGACATGGAAGGCAAAAACAGATCATTCTCTCAGACAGCTCTGGGATAACTTGAAGAAAACCAACATTCGCCTTGTAGGGATACCTGAAAACAATGAACTGGCGTCACAAGGCACACAGTCTCTTCTCTATGAGATTATGAAAGAGAATTTTCCAGACATGCCAAGAGATTCTGAAATTCAGATAGCAGACAGTTTCAGAACTCCAGCACGACTCAACCTGAATAAAACATCCCCACGCACATCATAATTAAGTTCAATAAAGTTAATTTGAAGGAGAAAATTTTGAAAGCGACCAGTCGCAAGAAATCTAAAACCTCCAAGGGGAAGAATGTTAGAATAACTGCAGATCTCTCTGATCAAACCTTTCAAGCAAGAAGAGAATGGACATCAGCTTTTAATCTCCTAAAACAAAATAACTTTCAACCCAGGATCTTGTATCCAGCTAAACTGCATTTCATTTATGACGGAGAAATTAAATACTTTAA
>CAUYON010178457.1:0-35905 GCA_963573935.1 Arctocebus calabarensis
CTTCTTATACAATCTGAAATGTATTCATCAAACTGTTTAACATACCTTTCATGGCATTTTCTAAGTCATTGTATGAAGAAATTTGTATTCTGCATTTAGTAAGTTACACCTGTACCCTTCTAAGATGCACCATAGGTGTGACTCCACCAATTACTATCCCTCCACCTCAACCTCCCCCCTTCCCATATTCTTGAGCTATTGTTGGGTTATAGCCTTCATATGAAACCTTTAAATTAGCTTCGTAGTAGGGCTGAGTACATTGGATACTTTTTCTTCCATTCTTGAGATACTTTGCTAAGAAGTATATGTTAAAGTATTTAATTTCTCCATCATAAAGGAAACTCAGATTAGCTGGGTACAGAATCCTGGGTTGAAAGTTCTTTTCTTTTAGGAGATTGAAAGTCAATGACCATTCTCTTCTAGCTTGAAAGGTTTGATCAGAGAGATCGGCAGTTATTCTAATATTCTTCCCCTTGTAGGTAATGGATTTCTTATGTCTGGATGTTTTAAGAATTTTCTCCTTCATATTAACTTTAATGAACTTCATTATGATGTGCCTGGAGGATGTCTTATTAGGGTTGAGTTATGCTGGGGTTCTGAAACTGTCTGCTATCTGAATTTCAGAATCTCTTGGCATGTCTGGAAAGTTCTCTTTCATAATCTCATAAAGAAGAAACTCTGTGCCTTGTGATGCCACTTCATCATTTTCAGGTATCCCTATAAGGTGAATATTGGTTTTCTTTGAGTTATTCCAGAGCTGTCTGAGAGAATGATCCATTTTTGCCTTCCATTTCTCTTCCTCTTTGGAAGTTTGGGAGCATTCAAAACCTTTGTCTTTCATTCAGAAATCCTTTCTTCTGCTTGCTCCATCCTATTACTGAGGGATTCTACTGTATTTCTCAGATCTTTGAAGACTGCAACTTCTTATCTCAATGTGTCAAAATCTCTGGTCATTTTCTCTCTGAATTGGTTCAGTTCTTGAGACATCTTTGGGGTCATCTTTTGGATTACTGCCTGAAATTCTAATTCCATCTTTTCCTCCATTCCACTGATCTTATTTGCTATCCAGACTCTGAATTCGATTTTTGACATATCAGCCATTTGCTTATGCAAGGGATCTTGTGCTGTATCTACCTTATCTTTCCCTGGAGGGGGGTTGATCTACTCTGATTATTCATATTGCCAGAGTTTTTCTGTTGATTCTGCCTCATGATTATTTTTCACTGTTGCCTATGATTGTCCTCAGAGTTGGGGAGATTTCTCTCCCAGATCAGACCCTGGCAGGACCACTCTGTTGTTGCTGGATCTTTGTAGAGAGTGACCCCGTGTAGCTGCTCTGGGACTGCCCCACCCAGGGAGTTCTGGCTGCAGGAGCAGCTCCGGAGTGTGGCATACCTAGATCAAGCAGCAGGGCATGGGATGGGTTACCTATTGGCCTTTGCAAAGGGAACCCATGCCTCCAGCAGTCTCTGGCTAGGAGTAGGGCTCTGGAGGGAGGTCATGGATTGCAGCCTCCTGAGTCCCTGGCCAGGTGGGTGGGGCCGGTGCAGAGGCAGAGAAGGTGGGGTAGGAGGCAGGTTGTGTGGCTCCCAGAGTTTCTGGCCCGGGCAGGCAGGCAGAGACCTGGCAGGTTCCTGGTGGAGTCCCTGGCCATTGTGGGCGGCAGGCAGAGGTCCAGTGCAGGGGTCCCAGCAGAGTCCCTGGCCACGGCAGGCCAAGTGGTGAGCCAAGGCCTGAAGGAATCCCTGGCTGCTGTGAGCAGAGGGCAGAGTCCCAGAAAGTGAGGATCAGAGCAATGTGGGCATCCTGGCGGAGTCCCTGGCCACAGCAGGAGGCAGTTCAAGGCCTAGCTGGGCAACAATCAGGGCCACATGAGGGTCCCTGTGGAGTGGAATTCCTGGCCACTGTGGGCAGTGGGCCTGGGGCATGGATCGGAACTGCTGGGTGGTAGGCCTAGGCCTGGCAGGGTATAGGTTGGCACCATGCGGGAGTCCCAGTGGACTTCCTGGATGCTGTTGGTAGCAGGCCAAGGCCTGGCAGGCTACCAGTCCAGGTTGTGGAGGGAGTCCCAGTGGAGTTCCTGGCCACTGCTGGCATGGGCCAAGCCCAGTGGGGTGCCAATCTGGGCCACGTGGGGGTCCTGGTGGAGTTCATGGCTACTGCGGTCAGCAGACCAAGGCCTATTGGGGCACTGATCAGAGCTGCATGGGGGTCCTGGCGGAGTCCCCTTTCTGGGGGCTGGTGGGGGCTAGGTGGGGCCCTGGAAGTTCAGAATGGTGGAAAACTTTAGTTCAGTTTTTCTGCCTGAAGCTTTTTTTTCTTTAAGTCACAGCTTGCCTCAGAGGTGACCTACAGTTATCGCTTCTCTCTCTCAGCTGGGCTCCCAGTCTTCAGCTCAATTGGGAGGTTATCTTTCCTTTTGGACAGGAGTCTCTGTTGGAAGTTGCTTCCAGTTAGACATCTTGCCCCTCCCCTCCCTGGTCTTTAAGATCTTTTCATGAGAACTTCTCCTTTGCTACATAACACAAGGAAAAAAACATCAGATTCAGTCATATAATTTATCCAGGAAGGACAAAGAAAGGTAGCATCATTATTGGCTCATTCTGCTAATATTTATTGAATATATTCTATGTACTTTGCATGCTCTTTTTTTCTTTCTTAATCCTTACTAAATCCATACTAGATAAATTATATTATTTGACTCATTTTACAGATTAGAATAAAAATGCTCAGAGAGCTTAAGCAAATTGTCTCCCATTAAAAAGCAATAACTAAAGGATACAGGATAAGCAATGTGATTTTTCAGAGAAGGACTCCATAGTAATATTATATCTCATCTCAAGTAGTGCCTCTGGAACATTGGATACATGCAAGAGAATATAAACTTCTATAATCTGTGGCTAAATAAACTAGTAAGAACAGACCTAATAATTTTTGTCTGCCCTACTTTTCAAACAAGGAAATGAGCAGCATTTTCTTACTTTTGTTATTTGTTCATTTATGTAATTAAAAATTAAGTATATATTATGCATCAAATGATATAGTGATGGGTGATAGTGATATGGAAATTAACAAGTATTGGTGTTAAGAAACAAACATAATGATGTGTTCCAGGATAAGTTATTCTTGAAACTGTAACAATACTAATATGGTGTCTCCAAACCAGCCTAGGGCCGGTGTTAGTGTTCAACCAGAAAAGACCTTCTGGAGGTTGCTGTAACCTTAGCTGAGTATTAAAAGATGAGAAGAAGATAGAAGCCTAGAAATTGAAAAGGAAATTTCAGCTCTATGTGCAATAAGAACTAAGGCATGAGCCAAAGCAGAACATTAGTTACACTGGGATCTGTCTGTAAGCAGCCTACTGCTATGGCAGAAAAGTTTCAGATGAGAAAGTAAGAGAGAAAGCAGGGTGAGCCATTTCATAACAATCCTAAAGGAGGAAATACAAGTACCTATAGCAAAAATGAGATATATTGAGGAGACAGCCCATCCCACAGACAAGTATATTAAGAAGAAAAAGGACAAAGTTGTGATTGAAACTAAAGAAGAGGAGTTAAAATATTTCCTATGTCACATGTTAATTTGTGCAATATTGGGCAAGATACCTGTTCTTTCTGATTATTGATTGCCTTGGATGCAGTCATACTTTAAGCGTCACTGGTAGAACCAGTGAAGTAACGTAGGCATAGCTCCCAGAGACCTACACACATCAGATCTTCAATAACTGCTAACTATTGGGGTCAAGATCTATGTGTTCAAACATTTTTATAAGATTAATATAAATTAATAAACATTTATTGAGAATGTCAACTTATGAAAGACAATACAATGGGTTTGGCGCCTGTGGCCCAACGGGCTAAGGTGCCAGGCATGTACACCTGAGCTGGCGGGTTCAAATCCAGCCCGGGGCCCGCCAAACAATAATGGTGGCTGCAACCAAAAAATGGTCAGGCGTTGTGGTGCCTGTAGTCCCAGCTACTTGGGAGGCGGAGGCAGAAGACTTGCATGAGCCCAGGAATTGGAGGTTGCTGTGAGCTGTGATGCCATGGCACTCCACAGCTTTTAGCAATGAAGCATGTAACACTTTTTCTTGTATGAGTTCCTGAACTTCATTGTCTGACATGTATAATTATCTAATCAATGTTATAAAACCATTTGAAATAAACACAGAAGAACACTGCATGTAAACCATGTCATCCAAAGGTCAGCAGTGGTTGCAGTAACATCGGCAAATAACTATTCTCTCTGGTCTAATTTTACACAGCGCTGTCTATTACTTTGTGTTTTTATTTGTTGGTTTTCCCAGTGATTCTATTAACTATTTATCATTTTTTCAATATATTTTTCTTTGTTTTAAACACCTAGAATTATTTTATAACAGTTGATGTAAGAGTCTTAGTTTAAATAAGAATTAAAGAGGTATGATGAGGGTGGCACCTGTGGCTCAAAGGAGTAGGGTGCCAGCCCCATGTGCTGGAGGTGGTGGGTTCAAACCCAGCCCTGGCCAAAAACTCCAAAAAAAAAAAAAAAAAAGAAAAGAGTTGTGATGAATATTTCACGTGACAAATAACTGTTTTATTTAACAAGTATGAAAGACCTTGTTCTGTACTTTCATGAAGGAGGAAAAAGTGGCAGATGCTGGAGTAATACTTCCTGGTTTAGAATTTTGGCTTCATTACTTACCATATGCAAAGCATTTATCAGGTTTTCTATTTAATCTCTTTGTGTACCTATTTCTTCTTCTGGAAAATACTGACAATATTAGCATCTTTCTCATGTTTGTTTTGCATATTAAATGATATAAGATAAACACTACTAACCATAATGTCTAATATGTGGTACTTTGTAAATATTATCTGTCATTTTTAGTAGAAAATATAGAGAGGATATAATGTAATTATATCTACTATTTAAAAAAGTAAAGTATAACATACCATCATATATGATGTATACTAGTCTGAAATGTTTGACTTGAATCCATTGAGCCTTCAGATATAAATTGTAATCATCAAAGAATACAAGTCTTGGGTGGCATCTGTGGTTCAGTGGGTAGAGTGCCGGCCCATATCCTGAGGGTGGTGGGTTTGAACCCAGGCCCAGCCAAACTGCAACAAAAACAACAAAATAGCCAGGCGTTGCCTTAGGCACCTGTAGTCCCAGCTACTCAAGAGGCTGAGGCAAGAGAATCACCTAAGCCCAAGAGTTAGAGGTTGCTGCGAGCTGTGACACCATAGCACTCTACTAAGGGCAACAGAGTGAGACTCTGTCTCAAAAAGAAAAGAAAAGGTTCTTGCTGTAACAACCTCAACAACTTCTTGAGAAACAACCATTTAAATTCAGAAATTTTGCACTTCAGGTGGACTGATTTATGCAGTGAGCCAGTATCTTTTAATTTTTTTTATCCTTTTTCAACTTTCAAATTTCAGAACACATGTTTTGTTTGCATATTTTGTTTTTTATACAAATCGAGGTAAGTTTATAAGCATGTCACTCCATGCAGACAGTGTGCACTATACCCTATAGCAGTGGTTCTCAACCTTCCTAATGCCATGACCCTTTAATACAATTCCTCATGTTGTGAGACTCCCAACCATAATATTATTTTGTTTCTACTTCATGAAGGCATTAGGAAGGTGGAGAACCACTGTTTTAGAGGATCTGTCCAATTCAGTCAGGAGAATGTTAAAGTTAAGACATATTATTATGCTATAAGATATCATATTGTTCAGCCCCATCAAGGTCTGTTAAATCTAGGAGCATTTGTGTTGTGTTGTCTCTGCGCTTAGGAGTTGAAATGGCCTATTTGTATAGGGCTAAAAAGAAGAGAATAGTAAAGAACATGAAGGGAAGAATTAAAAAGAAGGAGAAGGGTGGTGAAAGGAAAAAATTGAGGCAACAACAAAAGATGCAGGAGTAATAGTGGTGTTCAACACAGTGCTTTGACTCACATCCAAAATTCCAAGACTCTGGGGAACTGAGCTGTGTGGATTCCTTGAGATCTGGGGTTCCTTATCAGCATGATCAAAAGTAAGACCCCACCTCTACCAAATATAGAAGAAAATCAACAGTATGTCACATTGGGGGCCTATAAATACCATCCTTCACAAGGCCAAAGCTAGAAGAACATCCTAGACCAAGGGCTCCAGGCCTCCTTGAGCCAGGCAAATATCATGGCACCCCAGCCCAGGCCTCAGAGTGAGGCTTTGTCCCATAAATAGAATACTGAATAAAATAGAATAGAATAAAATATAATAAAAAATAAAGAAAATTAAAAATAAAATTATGTAAAATGTTTAAAAGTAATATCTTAGCTGTTGTTTGACAAATTTATGAGGGAAAGTGGAGAAAAGCAAAAAAAATCTTTACAAAAAGGAAGAAAGAACAAGAAAAATAGAAAAGAAAGAAAGAAAAGGGGGCAGAAAAACCATTACAGAAATGGAGCCCTTAATATTGAATAAAGTGAAAATGAAAAACCAAAAATACAACAAAACAAAAATTAAAAAACTAAGAAAATATTTAAAAAATATATTATATGTATATGTGCATGTATATATACAAATATGTGAATATATATATTGCCTAGACACAAGAAAAAAGAGAAAAAATACATATAATACAATATATTGCCTGGACATCGGGTGGCGCCCTGGGATTAGGAGAAACAAAACAGGCACACTTGATTCTGCCGAATAAGATGGGGGCTGGAAGCCACTATCTAGTTGCCAAGGAGATCAGTTTTGTCTTCCTGATTTATTTGTCCTCAATCAGGGCTTGGTTGCTTTGTTAGCATTTAATTCTTGCTGGCTTGGGAGCCTGAAGCTCTTGCCAGACCTCTTAGGAAACAAACCTTAACCTTTTAAACAGTGTCTCTTGGCCATAAAGTTGTTTTCCTGGAGGCACAGGAGCTGCCCACCTCACCCCAAGGATGGCTGTCCAAGCTCAGCAGGAGCCAGCCACTGCTGGGACTCTGCAGGCTGCTCTTCCTTAGTGGCCCTCCCACAATACTAGTGCCCTGCTAGTAGCCAAACTGATGAGAGTTCCAATCTGCCTGGTGGTTCAGTTTTGGCCACCAAGTGCCATTCAAGTTCACTCACTCATTAAAGCTCTCCCAAGGCAGCTCTGGCAAACACCCAGGTCCAGGTAAAAACTACACAGCAGGCCTTCTTTCTCTCTAGTCCTCCACCAGAGGGCCAGCTAGCCTCTTCCTGCACCCAGGCATTCACCTTCTGTGCTGGTCTTCCACTGCTCCTGACCTTCTAGTTGGCTCCTGGAGTCTTTTGCTTTTTCACTATTCCCCCAGAGTAATGTTTCTGGGCACCCCAGCCAGAGGTATCTGGAGTCCTTTCTTGCTGTCTTACCCTGAGTGACTGCTGAGGAGATGTCTCTGGTCTACCATCTTGCTCCACCAATGATTGGTCATGCAATTTAAGAAACACAAGGAATAATAAAGTCAAAACAAGAGAGGGGTAAATAAAAATTATGAAGGTTATCCTGTCAACAGCTAGGTAGTCTTGATGTACAACAATTGTGGCTATATTAAGGAAACTGAGAGATTGAGCCTGGAATTAGAAGGTGATAGAAAGTTGAGTGTTTCAAATCTAAATTTTAGAGCTAGATCAAACACAAAAGTGTGATAAGTCAAAAACGGGGAGTTTGACAGAAAAAAAAAACTTAAGTTTGGGGTATAGGCTCAAGTAAGTGCATAACCATTTCCAATTTTCCAAGCATGGGACTCCTACAGCATTATACTTCATCAAATGACATTCTGGTGAAAAAATAAATGCATAAAATTTAAGTAATTCATAATTATATGAGGAGCTACATAGTGTATAAGTACTTAATTTAGGGCAAATCTGAGAGTAATTTGGGAGAGGTTTAGACTTCAAACTAAGAATATGCTCAGGACAGAAAAAAAATGAGATTGGCATTAATGTTTAGCCTGTAGTATCTTTCACTTATTTTAGACAAATGATTTACTTAGGTATACATGATTTATTTAATTTCCTTGTTGTCTTATGTGATCCAGCTATAGATATCATTGCCAGGAAGGTACTTACTTAAACTAGAAAACAGAAACTTATTCTCCTGGTGCCCTTTGTGAATTTTGGGGGGATTGGTGTAATTGTAGCAGAATTCTGCTTAGATAGAATTCCCTGCCCCTTTCTATTGTGCAGGAGGAATGGGCCCATCCGTAATAGATACAGGGAGGAAAACAAAGAGATAAAAACTCAGTGGGCAAGCAGAGCATGAGTGGTTTCTGCTGAGAACTTAGTAGCACAGCCCTATTCACATTGGCTGGGTGGTTTACACCTAAGACACAATAGGGCCGTGCAGAGACAGTGCCAGAACACACTGATAGCCAAAGCTGATATTTCAAAAAGGATACTACCATCATGCCAATAAAAAGTAAAAGAGCTGCTCTCTAGTTCCCAGTCCTCCCATCCATTTCTATCTAGAGACCTTTAAAGGTATTTATGAATTCACTGACTTCTCATACTTCTTTGCTTATAAACATCAATGCATGTCTCTCATCCATCTAATACTCATCCTCTGAATTCTAACTCTGAACAATACAGTCCAATCAACAGTAATTTCTAATTGTTTCCCCTTGATACCAAACAATATATCAATGTTATCAGATTGAAATTATGTAACATTATATATCTACCATTTAAAATCCAGAAAATAGTATAAACTGTTAGGAATTTTTATCTATATCATTCTATATATAAAGGATGTTATATATATATATATAAAATTTCAGTAAATGATATTATCTTATATTAGTTTCACTTATATACATGGGTCTGTTATAAAAACGTTAGTATAGTCTATGCCTTTATACCAGGCTCAACCTCTTTACAAGCTAGGGTTTCATAATATGTTTTATTATCTGGTAAGGTGTTACTTGAATCTTTTCAAAAACTCTTCTTTTTTGAGGCTCTTTTGCCCTCAATATACATTTTTAAATGCCTGTAATAAAAATTCCTCTGGAAATTTTGCTGTAGTTTTTCTTGAATATATTAATAAATTTGTTGGTAATTTATATCTTTAAAATGTTAATGTGACCTGTCTGTTTACATGGTGTATCTCTAACATGTAACCAGATCTTCATTTAAATGCTTTAAATGTAATTTTAAAATAGTATTCTTAAAGATCTTGTGAAAGTATTATGATGCTAATTTCTAGATATTAATAAGTTTTCTTATCATAACTAATAAATTAATTTCTAATATTTCAGGTGGGTTTTGTTGATAAAAAGAAAACAAATGATCTTTTTTAAGTGTATCTTAAATCTGAACATGTTAGTTAACTTATAATTAAATTGTTATTTTTAATGCATACATAACAATTGTCAATTTGGGGGGATTATTGTAATTGTAGCAGCCTGCTACCTAGATGGAAACCCCCTGTCCCTTTCTATTTATTCCTTTTAGTGAGTAAATAATTTTAAAATAACCCTAAGTTTAATCACTTTTTAAAAATTATATAAGTGTGAGGTATAATGGTAATGTTGTGTACATATATAGTGAAATTATAGGTAAAATCAGGTACATCTAACAATCAGGTAATTAATCCATCTATCACCTATCACCTCACCTACTTAGGATTTTTTGTGTGTATGTAGTAATAATATTTAAAATGTATTCTTAGAAAATATACAATACAGTACTGTTAACTATAGTCATTATGCCACACATCAGAGCTCAAGACTGTATTCATCTTATGATGGCCTTAAAGTGAAAGTTTGAATCCATCAACCAACATCTCCCCATTTCCCCAGCTCCTAGTCCCTGGCAACCACCATTCTACTCTCAGTTTCTATGAGTTTGACTTTTTTATATTCCACATAAAAGTTCACTATACACTATTTTTCTTTCAGTATTTGGCTTATTTCATTTAATGTTGTGTCCTCAGATTTATTCATGTCATCACTGTCACTAAGTCACATATATAATGTCATTAATATCTACCTATCTGTTGATAGATAAGTAAATAAAAAATTATGTATGTATATGTGTGCCTAGCTCTTGACAATTTTTCCCCATTATCACGTCTCCCCTGGTGTTCAGAATAAAGTAGAATCAAACAGTTTGCCTAAATCAACTAATTCAAGGTCATATATCTTTCTCCTTCTAACCTCTCCACCAAAAAGAATCACTTTTTCAGTGAGCGATTATTCCTGTCATAGTCATTGTTGAATATCTTTCCTGGGAGTTTGTAATTATGAAGTTAAAGTAAAACCAATTGATTTCATTATGTGGGGCATTTTTTTCCTTTACCTCCAAGGTCCAGCCACAGAGAAGGCAAACATTTGGGGTTAACCAGTGTGTTTTTATTCTCCAACACACACGTGTTTTCTTCTTTGAACTGCTCTGACTTGGGCTGATCTCTATGGCCTGCTACCTCTGACTTTTCACCTCAGAGCTTTCTGACATGACTCTGACTTCCAGTTCACACAATAGGAGCCACCTGAAGATCAAAAGATGGCAAAATAGAGTAGGGTACTTCTCCGATCCCCACTCTTTTTTTTTTTCCAGTCCTGTCAGTGGCTGGGCTTCTCTGTAACCAGAGATCCTCCCAGAAAGCACCTCTTCCCCAGCTGCAGTGCCCACTAGGTTTGAGGAGTGGGGCTGCCTCTCCTAGCCCCATCAGGCCAGAGGAGGGAAAGGGTAGTGACTTCCTGCCTTTGCTAGCTGGTGCTTCTTGTTAGTTCCCATATGCCTGCCAACACCTCTATAAATGGTCACTTTTCTAGTCAAATCCTCTTCTTGTTCTCTCAGTTTCATAAATGATATAGTAACTGACACCAGAAGATCAAAGAACAGACCCTCAATATGGAATGCAAGGATTGGGTTACTCACATACTTAATGATCACATGGAAAATGTACTTTCCAGAGTGAAATGGAACATTATTAAAATTTAGCGTATCAGGGAATCTCAATTAATACACATTATACCTACCACCACTGTGAATAGTATGGCAAGCAGGTGGAGGGCAAGATACTATGGTAAGAAGGACTATAGTGGGGGCTGCATAAGTTAAAATCCCAGCATCATCACCATCACATTACTTTGGACAATCACTTTACCTTTCTGGGTCTCATTTTCCTTATTTAACCTGAAGTTAATAATAGTGACGTATCTCAAAGGGTGCTCATGAAAATTAAATGTTTCAGTATATAGATAGCACTGAGAAGAGTGTTGTGATGAGCTCCTACTAAGCATTACATAGGTTTAGCTGTTATGAATCGCATTGTTTTAGTGTAACTCATGTTAATTCCTTTGTGTCCTCAGCTTTTCTTTATAATAGAAACTTCTCACGCATTTCTCAAACTTTTGTCAAAGTTACAACCAACCAAAAATTTAAAGCTTAGTCTCAAATGCCTACTTATTCTACTGTGTGTATAGTTTCCTCCTTATACTGGTATTAGAGTAAAAAGACAGTCCAGACTGGGTTTTCCAGATCATCTTTGCTGGAGCTAAAATACAAAGCCCATATATTTTCCAGTAAAGGAAGATGGTAGGAATACCTACTGTATTGGGCTTGGTTCTGGAGAAAAAGAGGATGAGGAGAAGGCAAGGAAAGAGGGAAGAGAAAAAGGGAAATGGAAGGAAATTAAAAGCAAAGGAAGGGGAGATAGAGAGAGGAGAGGAGGGAGAGAAGATTATTCGTTGAAAATTTCTAGTCATAATGCACTTATGATGCTTCGTGGCTAAAATTAAATATAACTTTCTATGTACTAAAATCTCATAAGTGAACTTTTTTATTGGCTACAATTATTTATAACATTCTTTTTATTGTTCTTTTAATATCTAGCATGATCTCTAGTAATAATTCCTTCATCATTTCTTTTTTTTAATTTAAATGTATTTGTTCAAATAAGAATGTATCTTCAGGCTCGGCACCTCTGGCTCAACGGGATAAGGCACCAGCCACATACACCTGAGCTAGTGGGTTCGAATCCAGCCCAGGCCGCCAAATAACAATGGCAGCTGCAACCAAAAAATGGCCGGGCGTTGTGGTGGGCGCCTGTAGTCCCAGCTACTTGGGAGGCAGAGGCAGGAGACTTGCTTGAGCCCAGAGATTGGAGGTTGCTATGAGCTGTGATGCCACAGCACTCTATCCAGGGTGAAAGCTTGAGGCTCTGTCTCAAAAAAAAGAGAATGTACCTTCAATTTTTCTTTGTAGTATTTGCCATCTTTTTTCCAAGAAGTATTAAGCTATCTTAATTTGATAATTTATTTTAAACAGGATGCATCTAGCCTAGTGGTAGTAAAACCTAACAGGCCTTCTATCTATGTCCACATTAATACAAACACAAAGTGTCTCTGATATCCAGAGGTGGCATTGGTTCATTTTACCTCTGGCTTTTCCTTGATATGTGACTCTGAACTGTTTGAAACTTCTTTTTCATAACTGATATTTAAGTACTGAATAACTCTAATTTTCAGGAATATTTATGGTTTCCTTTCAACATTTTTCTCAGAAAGCATATTCTGAAAGTGTTCACTAATATCTCTGTTTATTCCCAACACAACTTTCCTTCTGTTCTCTTGATCTAATTTATTGCTAACTTTTTAGAACTTTCTTTTTTGCATTTGCCTTCGGGCATTTTGCTTTATCTTTGAATTTTCTGAAATTTCGAATAATTTTATCTTACTGTTTTTACAGCTACCTTAAAGGTATTTCAACCTTTTTCACTTAGTAAGTATATACATATACATATATATATATATATATATTTTTTTTTTTTTTGGTAGAGACAGAGTCTCACTTTATCGCCCTTGGTAGAGTACCGTGGCATCACACAGCTCACAGCAACCTCCAGTTTCTGGACTTAGACGATTCTCTTGCCTCAGCCTCCCGAGTAGCTGGGAACACAGATGCCCACCACAATGCCCAGCTATTTTTTTGTTGCAGTTTGGCCAGGGCCGGGTTTGAACCCGCCACCCTTGGTATATGGGGCCAGCGCCCTACTCACTGAGCCACAGGCACTGCCCTGGCAAAAATATCTTTTTTAAATTTTATTTCAGGTTAATATGAGGGTTCATAAAATTAGGTTACATGGTGTGCATTTTGAAGGTAAAGTCCGAGTTATAGTTGAATCCTCCAGCCAAGAAGAGTCCCATATACCCATCCATTATAACTGTTAGGTGGAAACTCACCCAACCCCCACCCCTCCCTCTTCTTGAATTTAATTGTGTTTTTCTCTTATGTAGGCCTGTAGTTGTTAATGCACTAGTTTCAACTTAATATTGAGTGCATGGGACACTTGATTTTCCACTCTTAAGGTATGTTCTCAAAATTCTTCCACATACATATAAAAGATTTAAAGTCTCCATTTTTTATTGTTGATTAATACTTTGTGGTATACATACATCACAGTTAATACATTCGTGGATTGATGGGCACTTGAGTTGTTTCTCAATATCTTTCCACTTGTGAGTTAAGCTGCTATAAACATTTGAGTGCAAATGTCCTTATGGTAAAATAATTTTATTTTTCTTCTGAGTAGATACCTACTCAGTAGTAATGGGATTGCAGAAGTGAATGGAAAGTCTACTTTTGGTTTTTCAGGATCGTCTATACTTCTTTCCAAAAGACTGTACTAGTTTGTAATATCACCAACAGTGCATAAATGTACCCCTCTCTCCATAGCCGTGCCAGCATCTGCACCCTTGGGACCCTGTGATATGGGCTAGTCTTACTGGGGTTAGGGGATATCTCCAAGTAGTTTGGATTTGCATTTCTCTGATGATTAGGGATGATGAGCATTTTTTCATGTGTTTTTTCATTGTCAGTAGAGTGCCTTGGCATCATAGCACAAAGCAACCTCAAACTCTTGGGCTCAAGTGATTCTCCTTCCTCAGCCTCCAAGTAACCGGGACTACAGGAGCCTACCACAACTGGCTATTTTATTCTTGTTTTCTTTTTAAGATGGGATTTCACTCTTGCTCAAGCTGGTCTTGATCTCCTGAGCTCAAGCAATCCACCCACCTCAGCCTCCCAGAGTGCTCTTTTCTTGATTTGTTTGATTCATCAGCATTTTAATTCTTTGTGTTTGGGGGGTTTTCCTTGTTAGGTCTTACTGGAGCTGTATTAATTTTTTTGATCTTAAGAAAAGATTTACTGATTTTCTCTCCTGTTTCTGTTTCCTATTTTATTAATTCTGCTCTTGCCTTCATTAATTACCTATTCTTGTTTACCTTGGATTTAATTCAATCTTCTTTTTCTAAATTCTTCAACTTAGATAACTAATTTGAAGTCATAACTGCAGCATACATGAATCTGCACAATAGATACCTACGAGTGTGAAAACACACAAAGTTAAATAAAGCTCATAGTTCTTTATTCTTTTATAGTTTAAACATGTAAAAGTCAGATTTCCTCTATTTTCTCTTTAATCACGTTCCCCAACTTTTGCTTTATGTTATTGTCAATAAGTTTGAAACATTTTCTAACTTTCCCTGTAATTTCTTATTTCATCTATGGGTTCTTTAAATGTGTCTTGTTTAGATTACCCTATTGAGGACATTTCTACCACCCTAAATTGTTATTATTGTTTTCCAATTTAATTCTGTGTTCATATGAGTATACTCTATAAAGTTTTATTCCTTTCAAATTTATTGAAATATAATTTATCACCCAGAATCAAAACAATGACCTTCCACACTCCTTATGGCTTTCCACCTCTCCATGTGACTTTATCAACAGTCCTCAGTTCCCTTGCCCCAAGGGTGAGAAAGGAGCTCACATACTTCCCAATAGGGAAGAACCCCACATCCTTCACTTACCCTTCCACAGAGGAAAGCTGTTTTTCCTCTCACCATAAAAAAATATGAGAGTGACTACTTCTCTCTTGTCTCCCTTGCTCTTTTCTGTTTGGGAAGAAGGGTCACTAATAAAACTGAATAGACAATGCTGGAAGCAATGAATGCAATGGATGGGGCTATCGTGTTTTAAAAGTAAAAGACATGCTTCAACCTGTCTGCTTATAGGGAATTGCACAAGGATTGAATCTAATTCTTTGACAAATTTCTGGAATTCATAAATCATAATGATTAGATTTATTTAAAAAAAAAAAAAAGGCAGCACCTGTGGCTCAAAGGAGTAGGGCACCGGCCCCATATGCCAGAGGTAGCGGGTTCAAACCCAGCTCTGGCCACAACCGCAAAAAAGAAAAAAACTAGAATGTAGAAGACTGCCCATCAGTTCTAGGAATACAAAAATGAAAGGTAAGGATTATTTCTTGGGAAAGAAGTGGAGAAGTTAAAGCTTCATGTGGAGATGGCAACATGTTCTCATTAAGAGAACCAGGAAATATTCTAAGCTCAAAAATCAATAGAAATGATAACTAAATTGAAAGCAATGAATTAGTGAATTGATGAGATAATTACTCTTGTACTTCCAAAGTATATGGGTTGGTTTAGTAAGCTGTGCACGCAAGGTGATAAGGATTTTAGCTCTTTTTAAACTGAAGGATATGCCTTTAGCTCTCCAAACCCTATAAATGCAGTAGGACCAGATAGAAACAGAGGCAATTCCAAGGGAACTGTGGCTCTTCAAATTAGAAATAGAGGGAAAGCATGGAAAAGCAACTCCAAAGATCAGTAAAATATAGAGCATCATCTCTAGTTCCAGGTATAAAAGCTACTCTATTTCAGGAAATGATGAGGGAATGTAGCTCCATTTCATTTTCCTCTTGACAGCCTGAAGAGAATTCTTTCTTTTAGAAAAATCCCTGCACAATGACCTACAGAGTCTTATAATCAGAGCACAGAGGTAGTTATTTACAGCCTTTGAAAAAACTCATGCTTACCACCCAATCATTTAAGAATCTACAAATATTTGAGAAGGACTCCTATCATGTAAAAGAAAGACCAGGCTAAACAGTAAGAAAACCGTCAGAGAAAAGACTGCATGCAGAAAAGAAATGCTTATAAAATACGCAAAAATATTTTATAAATGTCCTTTTTAATGTATCTTGGAGGTTGCACAGAAGTAATGGAATATAAGTCACCATGAAAAGTAAGAAAAGGCTAAGGCAAATGGCTAGTACTAACATTTAGATGAATAACTGCAGTGTAAATTATTGGAATATTTTCATAATATTGATAAACGTTAGCATAGGAGATTAAGGAAAACAGAGAAGGCACAGATAAACAATGATAGGAATAAAATAGGAGTAGACTACAGACGCAATAGAAAATAAAATACAAAAACAAAATAACACAAACAATTTTCTGATGATATATTCAAACAAGAGTTTAAAAAGACATTATTACACAAACAAAAACTGCAAACTATTATAAAAGGAAATTCTAAAAGTTATACTTCAGGAAGAAGTATACAAAACCCACTTTGAAGATCTACAACAGAAAACATACTTTTTAGGCTATGGTTTGTCTATAAACAACAAAAGTTGCCAAAGATATAGTGCCTTAATCCAGATACAACTCTATTTTTGGCTCAGGTTCAAGATAGACTTGGTGACCCAGTGGCAGGAACACAAGTTCTTCCACGTTATTGCTCTGGGATCATTAAATCATCGCCTCTGCATCTTGTGCTCAGGAAGGCTGCTTCAGATGCCACCATCATATTCACATTGCAAGCATAAACAAGTGATGTACCATTTCTACCAAATGGAAGTACCCCTAAGGTCAAAAAAGTTTATTCCAGTAGATGTGATGTGACATAACCCAGATATCCCTAGGGCACATGTGAAATTTTAAGTCCTAGACCTAGAACCAAGCTGATGAGAACATGTAGTTCTTACTAAGACAACTCACACCACCCCTCCAAATTGTACCAGCCAATTTATAGACATGATAGTCTATTGCACAGAAAACTATTTATTATGGGTAAAATTTATAAAGAAAGGAGAAAATAGAAAGACCAACTATTCACTGCACTCCTTCAACCAATATGACTCCCTACATAAGATAGTCTCATCGCCTGAGCATATTACCTCATGGTAGCAATGACTTCACTTCTTCCAGGACTGAACAAAATGGATTGCTTATTAAGAACACAAAAGAGGTAAGCCAGATCTTAGGTCAACATCCAACAAACAGGATGCAATACATCAATTGTGACAGTTTTCTTATAAGTTTTTAACCACTATTAGGAGAAATGCAAGATCTAATTGATGTCACTTCATATGCACTTTTTCAGAAAAAGAAACTCATTTGTAAGTGGCACCACTACTTCTACATTTACTAACACTACATTTACCAACACCAGAAAATCACATATTCTGTGGTTTTTAGATGCTAATAATTACATGTTTACTTTTTTTGTTGTTTATTTGATCTTATTTCCTCCTATCCTAAGCAAAAATATAAATAAATTTAAAAATACAAGCAGGCAGGGCACAGTGGCTCACATCTGTAATCCTAGCATTCTGGGAGGCTAAGGTGGCTGGATTGCCTGACCTCAGGATTTCAAACAGTCTGAGCTATTTTTTGTGGCAGGCACCTGTGGTCCCTGCTACTAAGGAGGCTGAGGCAAGAAGATCACTTGAGCCCAAGAGTTTGAAGTTGCTATGAGCTATGATGCCAGAGCACTCTACTGAGGGCAACAAAGTGAAACTGTCTAAATAAAAAATAAGTAAATAAACAAGCAAATAAATAAAAATACAAGCAGACTTTTCTTAAAATAAGTGCTATAGACATAGATACTTCTTCCCTGAAAAAACAGATCATAGCTTTTTCTTCCTAAAACTTGCACTACCTATGTTTGTTTTAAATAAATAGGTTAATCCCTATATTATGAGAGGTGTTTTTTCATACTATAACCTCCTTAGTTTCTTTGAAGAGACTTATTGGTACACAGGAATCCAGTGACCTGTAGCTCACAAAATTAACGTAGAGGTTTTGAAGATACTCCAACCTAAACCAGGGAAAAGTTAGGACTTTCCTTTCCCATTCCAGATGATGTTGAATGGTCCATCACTGGGTGAAGGAGGAATGACGATGTATCTAGAGCTGTCATCTATTTCTCCTATCTCCAAGTTCCTCTGACATAAGGAATGGGGACGTGTTGGAGTCAGGAGCAAAAGAAAGAATGAATAAAATATTCACATATCCAGCTGTCCAGGCACATACCAGTGAGATATGGGGCCAAGTACCTGTGGATATTCTCTGCCCCGGGACTATTGACACTAGAAGAAACTATGCAATGGACTCTGTCCATGTAGCTAGACCAGCCATGGGATACCAGCTGCATAGCTGACAAGAGCCTCTGAGGAAAATAATAAGGGCGTGTTCACATCTTTCCTTTTCTATAGAACATCCTGATTACTCGCTGGCAGATCTGTTGAGTCTTCACCCCATAGAAAGAGGATTGAGCAAAGGAGGCACAAGGAGATAGCATGGCAAGAAGAACATGGATGTGATGGGGTACATGGTGGCCAAGGCAGGAATCAGGAAGGAGAACATTCCAGGTACATTAAAAAAAAAAAAAAAGGATGACACAAACATGGGATCCACATGTGCTAAAGGCCTTAATTCAGGCCTCATCACCTGGTACCATCAGCACTGCCTGTAGGATGTAGGCATAGGAAATGCCAATGGCCAGGATGTCAAGCCCAACCACAAGCAGTGCCACAGTCAGCCCATAAACTCAGTTCACTGTAGTTTCTGAGCAGGGCAGTTTCATGACAGCCTGTTCACAATAGGAATGCCTTATGACATTGGCTTCACAAAAGGTAAGTCTTTGCAACAGAATGGGGAAGGGGTTGAGGAGGAATAACCCCCGCAGAAGCACTACTACTCTATACGCCCGACAACACCTGGATGCAGGACGGTGAAATGGTGCAGAGGATGACAAATGGCAACAAGAGATCCAGAGCCATAGCAACAAGTACCCCTAACTCCATGGAGGAGAATGCATGGATGAAAAACATCTGGATGAGGCAGATAGTGAACCTGATCTCATGAGCATGAACCAGGAACACTGCAAAGACTTTGGGAGCAGTAGAAGAAGCCAGAACCAGGTCAATGGTAGCTAACATGTCTAGGAACAGGTACATAGGTCAATGCAAGGATAGCTCAGTCCAGACAATGAAGAGTATGGTGAAATTGCCCACTAGAGTGAGGAGGTAAAGTCTACCCAAGGGTAATGCTATCTAGTGCTGGCTTTCCTCTAAACCTGGAATACCTACCAGGAAGAAAGAAGATTGGGGCTGCCTCCAGCTGGAATTACTAAGGGCCATAATCATGGATTAGAGAGGAAAGAGGGAAAGAGAAACAAAGTCATGATTTTTCCATTCCTAATAGGTTATCATATTATCCAGATTGGGCTACTATCTTCATGAGAAGAATAAATGGACTTAAACTGCAAATAAGGGAATAAACTTAGATAAAGGGGGGGGGAAAAATCTCTTTTTCTGGCAGACAATTTTTTTACAAGTGAAATATCCCCATGTCTATATTAGGACAGGCTAGTGTTACTTAGAGATAAGAGTAAACATATGCTGCTTTTGGAGAAATGCTTAAATGCTACTGTGCAATTACTTACACTGGAACTGTCAATTTCAAGGGATTATCTTTATTAATCTCTTGCCATTTCTGAATACTATAAATCAACCTGTTAATTTTAAAATCTCCCTCAGTCTCCATGACAGCACTTTACAGTTGTTCCTCCTAGAGTCCCCATCCCAGCATCTTGCCAAAGCATTATGTTGTTAATTCCAGGGTTCAGCCTCTCCTCACTTCCCAATCTCTGAATTGAGTTCCTCCATTCCCACAGTTTTAAATATTTAAATACAGTAATTTCTTCCAAATCTATGTTTCTAAGTTAAATAACTTTCTGATATTTGATATCCATTCTTCCATTTGTTTCCTGAATATCTATCTATACCATGCACTCAACATATTCAACACTAAATAATTCACTTATTTTTCCCAAATCTATTCTATCTTTTTGCCAATATTTTTGTGAATTACATCACTGTCTACCTACCCAACTGATCTACAAACTTGGAAACCATCCTTTCTCATTAACTCCCGTCCCTTTTACCTATTCACCAATTCTCAATGACTTCATGTTCTGTTTGTTTTTCTTTTTGTTTTATTTTACTTTTAACTCACACATTATAATAGTAAGCTCTTACCTAAGGGGCACAGTGTAAGGGTATGCAACATATCCCCTTGGTTAAGTGCTCAACTATAACTTGTACTTTATGTAACAATTGCAAACAATGCAACCTAATAATTTGTACCCTCATATTAATAGAATTAAATAATAAATGGATACATAGATAAATATGACTTTATTTTCAGCCTTTCTTATATCTACTCATTTTTGTCAACCCCCAATGTCACTGCCTGAGTTCACAATCCCAACTGAACTGCCCATCACATCTCTCTGCCTTTGGTATAAAGCCCCTCCCAATCCTCTCTCAAATCTAAAGTTAAGGGGTTCTCAATAATGGGAAAAAAGTATCCAATGTACTCAATTCTAATATGAAACCAATATCTAAACAACTACATGCCCACATGAAAGAAAAAACACAAATACATTCTAGGAAGGAAGAGGGAAGAGGAGGGAAAGGGAAGGGAGGACAAGAGAAAGCAACTGATGAGATCTCACCTAATGTGCACAATGTGAGGGTATTCAGCAACCCCACCCCCTGGGTGTTCAACTACAACTTGAACTTTACCTTAGAATTTAAAACAATGTAACCTAACCATTTGTACCCAATTATTCATCTCAAATTTAAAAAAAATTAAATAAAGTCAAGGGATTTTTTCCCAAAATGCAGATGTTTCCATGGCATGTCTATGGTTACTCCTTCAGTGAACTGAATGCATGGAATAGAGTCATATTTTAAGATGGCATAAAAGTTTGTCAAAATTCATTTTTTGTCTGTGCATTACTTTTGTCCTATAGGTACCATATTTCTATGTGTATGTTTTGTTTTAATCATTCCAATGTTCTTGAAGTTATATTTGTGCACAATCTATTTTAAATATGTCTTTGTGTATTCTTTTTTTCATCTTTTGTCTAAATTGTTTCTTCAAAATCAGAGTCCACTGTCTCCTGTCCCTCAAAAGGACTCATCAACTATGTTAGGACAGCACTGATTACGTTAGGTACACTTGATTTTATTTTGTTTATCCTTAACTTTCTGGTTTATCTCTATTGTAAAAAGTCTTTCAGTATCTTATTTTAAGGACCATATCCCATTAAACTTTTCAATTACAAGCTAGCATATAATCATGTATATTACATCTTTCTAAAATGGGACAAAGTGGACACTTCAAAATGGTGTGCTATGAATACAATTTTTGGAGGCAGATAGATGTGGATTTAAACTCTGTTCATTTCATACTCTAGAAATAAAACCTTGGCAGGCCACTTAAACTCTGTCTTGATTTCCTCGTCTGATGGTAGAGCAAACAATATCAATCTACTGGCTAATTATAAATATTAGGTAATATACATAAACTTTTGATATGTCAGTTAATCTGTAAATTATAATCATTGTTTTTAACATTAATTAAAGATGACTGAGATGAGATAATAGGCTTCTTTCCTTTTTTCTCTGTCTCCATGATTCTGCTTTTTTGTTTTAAATTTTTGGTATGTCTATCTTTCATCATGACATTATAACAATTTGATGTCTCTGAGAGGGTCATGTTTCCATGAAGGACCATATAAACAGTCGTTCTGTTTAACCTCCTCCAAGAGATTCACCCTTCAAGCATTAAAACAAAAACTATAACTGTATAATTCTTTCTGTGTCTGTACATTTGTCTTAAAAGACAGATGATATCTGAACTACCTATATTTTTCTCTGTTTGAGGTAGTGGTGCACATGTATACATAAATAAAAATAAAATCAGTAAATAAAATAAAAAGTCAAGAATAACTCAATTTTTGTAAACTATTCATCTAATAAATCACTCAGAGTATCTTTTTTATAAAGCAATAAAGACAATAATATTGCCCCAAAGCTCTGAATATGACGGATATAAAGTCTAAAATGTCTGGTGAACATATATTTATATCTCTTAGCCTTTTTTTTCTTCCATAGTCAATTTGAGATAACAGTGACATTTTTATTGAGGCCTCCAGAACAATCTCCTAATGTTACAAAAATGAACTTTTCAGTGCTTAACAGTTCATATACTGAGAAAGTTCCTTTTTTTTTTTTTTTCCCTGAACCACTGCCCTTCTGCTGCAACCATTTCTCATTGTTTGGCTGAGAAGTCAAGGAACAGCTGTGTGTTTGTGGAAGTCACCCACAGCTGTAATAGGAGGAACATCAGAGAAGCAGTGAGGCTGAAGCCAAAATGCAGAGGGTGAAGCAGAGGAGCAGAGATCCATGTGCTGGAGGACAGCTGGCCTCTGGTTCCTGCTGTGTGGCTTGTGGGCCTACTTCAAAAGCCTGAGGCTTCTTATTAAGAGTTAATTATTAAAGTAAACAAGAAGTCCCCCTGTGATTCTTCAAGGAAAAACAGAAGGGACTTTATTCCCAAAAACTTAAAGGTGAAGTTGTATGTAGCTCTCTGATGAGGAAGCAGAGAACAATTAGCAAAGAACTGCTGTTTTTCAACTCCTGCTTATTCAGGTAAAGTCAGTCTAAACAACCTATCTTCTGTGAAGTTCTGCTCAATTCTGGAAGGCAGCAGGATACTTGTCCTTTTCCTCTCTGTCATAATCCATTTTTCCTTTCACATTACATCGATGACCTCAGGCTCAAGAACCCTGTAGTGAGTGAGTCAGTCCTTCTAGAGTAGGGAGTGTGTCTAGAGTATTGAGACAGCCCCAGAACCAAGCTCCAGAAGCAGCTGGTATCTAGTTGATACTCAATAATTGTAATTGAATAGACAAGCATCCATATGATCAGATTAAATAAGAAATAAAAATATGTGTGTATTAAAGACTGGGAATTGTGGGACCTTGACAAGGGAGAGACTAAACTTAAAAGATAGGAATAGGGTGGTACCTATGGCTCAAAGGAGTAGGGTGCTGGCCCCATATTCCGAAGGTGGTGGATTCAAACCTAGCCCCGGCGGAAAAAAAAAATGCAAAAAAAAAGAGATAGGAATAATGGAACAGACATTATTTGAATGGTGCAATGACTGAGCCTGCATGACACTCACCTTAAGTAATGCTCTGGATCAGTGGTTCTCAGCCTGTGAGTCATGACCCCTTTTTTCCATTTGTAACAACACAGCAGTTAGGAAGATTGAACTTACTGCTCTGGATGTTTTATGCTAGAAAGAGCCCTGCTGAACTTCTGTGCTACAAGAGCTGATAACAATGTGTGTGAGAAATAATGGGGTGCCTGTGGTCACTAGTTGCCACTTATATCACTGGGAAGCCTGTCTCTCTCTCCTTAATCTCCTTAACAGGGGCCTGAACAGTGTGGTGAAAGGGCAGGCAAGAACTCAGACGAAGAGAGATTAGGGGAAGGCACAGAAATAGTTTGTTCATGATAATGACCTAATAAGAGAGAAAGAAACAGAAATAAAGCACTCAAAGGTATGGCACCAGAGAACAAATCTGAGACACACAAGCAATAAAATAAGCCTGGCACAAAGACTGTTCTATGGCTCCCTGCGCTATCTTTGAGAATGCACTCTTTAAAGTCTTGAGTAAATCTTGAGGGAGAATCATAAACACAGAGAACACTTAGACCAGGAGAAAATTCCCAGACTCAGGAAGGTCCCAATCCAGCCCTCCCTGCTCAGTTCCAGGAACTTGTTGAACCCCCAGTTCAATCTCTAAAATGACCTTCTGTCCTGGCTTGGAAATAACAAGAGGACTTTTTTATATATTACTCAGAAGGCTTCATAGCAGTCTCTGAATGCCAAGGAAGAAATCAAACACATCCTTGGAGGTCTGTGCAAATAAAGTTTTCCAAAGATATAAAAAATGAGTACTAGCTCTGGCAAGACTTGAGAAAGGGAGATAAATGAGCTGTCTCAACATGCACAGTATGTCATGGTGAGGAGGCCAACCTAGGGCCATGCTAAAGTCCCCTGTGAATTCTCAGCCTGACTAGGAGGGTTTAATGAGATTGGTAGATGTCTGTAAACTTACAGGTTAGCTTGCAGCAGTGTGCCCTCCCTTAATCTCTCTCAGTCCATGCTCTCACGTCTCCCTTTTCTACACTACCATAGAGTCCAGGCCACTGTTAAGAAAGATATTAAGGAGAGAGGAACAAGTGACAGCCCATAGAGGATCCTCACTGACTGATAAGAAATAAATAGTAGAAGCTAGGAGGAGAAAGTTTGTGTTGAGGAGACAGAACAGAGAGAACTACTCTGACTTAGAGAGTAATAAACATAAAACTACTAATAGAGATGACACCTGAGGTATTAGAAGACTCAGAGATACACTAGCCCAGCCTAAAAATAACTACTGTCACCAGGGCAGCGAGCAAGATAGAAGTCAGCTGTCAATAGGCTTCCCCCACCATAAGCCCCAAACCTGACGTATTTTCCACACCTGAATTTCTGTGCATCAATATGCTGCTGGTTTAGTCATCTTCACCTGAAAGGCAGGTTCATTCTTGACAGTTTCCCAAGGCAGAGATGCTGATTTTAAGCAAGGCACTGAGCAGGAAGGATGTTATTAACAACTGGCAAGTCTCAGAGGACACACAAACACACCTGGACAGAGCCAAAGTTAGCCTCCGGATTGGCTAGTGGCACATTGAGTGAAGAAAATAGCACACAGAGATAGGTGGTTGTGCATTGTAGCAGGGAGTGGCACCTGCACCTGACCAGGCGGACTACATCTATCCAGTGCTGGTCATTACCCCTAGGCTTATATATCCTGATGGTGTGCTAGGAAATCTCAGGTTGTGTGGGCTGGGAAATTTCACACTGCTCCGTGAGCTACCTGCCTCCAGTGAGTTGAGTTCATTGCTTCTCTTCTAAAGGATTGTGACAGATCCGAGACATCAATGACCTTACCTTGGCAAGTGTGGCACAAACAGGGCTTCTCAAACAGTCCATTCTAGGATGTTCTTAATGAGATGGGCTGAGGTCTCTGCTGTCACCTTCCCTTGGTCCTGTCTTCTGTTAAAGCAGCGACCAGTCTACCCATTCTCCATGGAAGCTATGCTTCAACTTTGCATGGTCCTTTCATTCTTGTGGTCAACAAGTATTTAATTTATTCATTTATTTAATAAATATTGGTATTAAATATATACCAATTCCCAGCACTCCACTAGATCTTGAGAAAAACATACAATATGATATATCTTAAGTACATGATCACAGAAACAATAACAATTATAAGTACTACAAATCAAAACCATAAGTTTAAAAACATGTAATAGAACGACCTTCTCAGTCTGAGGAGTTCAAGAAATCCCTTCCTAATTCAAATTAGTGGCCAGAAAAATTGGTTAAAAATGAAAAGAGGTATGGTGGTAGACTGAGGCCATTAAGTCCATGAGGTAGAAAGGAAGGCAACTTGACATTTTCATAGACCTGAAAAATTTTTAAATTCAAGGTCTTAGTACTCAGGAACTGATGAAAGCAAGAACCCAACCATGCAGGGTCTTCTGGGCCATGTCAAAAGACCATGGAAAAATTACAAAAGATTTTAATCAGAATATTGAGACATGATCAAAATCTTATTGAGAAATTTCATGCTGGTAGAATGGATAAGAAGAGGTTAAACATAGGGTGGGAGACTTGCTAGGAAGCAAATGCAGTGATCTCTAGAGAATTTCCAGGATATGCCATGGGAATGGGAAGATTAAGAAGTATCTTTGGGGATAAAGAAATTAAGAATGTTAAAAGCCAGGGTTTTCAATGAGGCAGCCGCATGAACACTGATGTCTCCCACCAGGATCACAGTTGGAAGAAAGAAAAAAAAAGAGAGACTTTGACCATGTCATCATGTAAAGAGGGAGAACAAAGAGGAGAGCTGACCATAACTGGGAGTAGTAGAGCATGATAAATGTGAATGGCCTGAATCCCAAAGAAGCACTAGACTGAACTTGCTTGTTTGTCTGTTTTTACAGGAAAGAACTGAAAGTTGTATTTTGGAAAAAGATCACTAAAGTCCCCAGCAAACCAAAATTTAAAGAAATATGATAAAATAAAATAATCCCAACTTGGTAGGATGAACATTTCATCAGAATAATGATAGCATTGGCTTCATTTGCAGTTTATAGACATTAAATAAGAAAATGTGTTCACAAAATTTTTATTTCAAGGATTCAAGGTACCATGAAGTAAGAGCTGGACACCCAGAGCTTCCCTTATTACCAAGATTTTTCACTAATACAACATATTCACGGTATGATTCTTCAAAACTAGTTTGCCCAGAGCGCTCAGAGAACTGCAAGCACTTCCAGCAAGTGGGTCTATTTCTTAAAGTAATCATGCCCTCCAATGCCTCGGCACAATGTCTAAAAACTGCTATTTGAGATGGCAGCCTATGAAAAGACTAATTCAAGATAATGTTAGTCATGATGATGGTAGTAAGGACAGTAGTGTTAATATGGATTGTTACAATAATGGTTTATTTCATATCTTTATTTTATTTATTTATTTATTTATTTATTTATTTATTTATTTTCTGAGACAGAGCCTCAAGCTGTCACCCTGGATAGAGTGCTGTGGCATCACAGTTCACAGCAACCTCCAATTCCTGGGCTCAAGCTATTCTCTTGCCTCCACCTCCCAAGTAGCTGGGACCGCAGGCATCTGCCACAATGCCCAGCCAGTTTTTTTTTGGTTGCAGCCATCATTGTTGTTTGGCGGGCCTGGACTGGATTCGAACCCGCCATATAAGGCTGCCGCCTTAGCCCATTGAGCCACAGGTGCTGAGCTGGTTTATTTCATATCTTTAATGAAAAAATATTGAATGCCTATTGTCATGAAAATGTATGTATTCATCTATTCAAAAACACATGATATGTTAATGTGATTAATGAAGAAATATGCTACTGATGACACAGTCTATTAAAATAATATTTATTATTTATTTATGAAGCAAACATTTCTGAGTTTTTTGAGTATGTATTGTACCTGGAATCAAAAACTTTACTTTTTTTCCTAAATCATAGCATTTATGGGGTACAATGTGCTGATTTTATATACAATTTAGAATGCTTACATCAAGCTGGCTAACATTTCTTGATAGTGAATAAAATGCCAAGATCTATACCAAAAATACAATAGAAATAAGCATCTAGCAGGGAAGAGGACAGAGATCATTCATCCTATCAAAAATATTAATACATACAGTCATAAATTATGACTATTAATGAAAGAAACACCTATAGAGCTCCGAGATCAGAAAATAAGTGACTTGATGTGGTTACAATAATCTTCCCCAAGAAGGTGAAGTTTAAACTGAGGTTCCGTATAAGTAAAACCTGTGAGGAAATGCATTCCTTTTAGGAAGAGCTCAGACAACCCTGGCTGGAGTGAGCTGCACATTTGAGGAACTCAAGAAGGACATTTATATTTAATAGGGATGCATAACACTCAACACTACATATATTTCAAGAATATATAAATACAAAAGAACATGCCCTAAACATATGAAAGTGACTGCCCATGGTAGGAAATGGGAAGGGAATCACCAGAGAATTCAGAATGAAGACAGAAAGTAAACAGAACAAGAATTATTGGACAATAATTATTCTGTGCAATAAGCCTCCGAGTAGAGTCTTAATTCAAGTCTCTGCAACTGAGACTGAAAAGTAGTTAAGAATACCATAGGAGTCGCAGAGGGTAATCCATCTCAAAAATAGATTGAAAAAGTATATAGAATAAAGGAAATATGTTTTATTTGCAATTCTGGGGTCGGATGGAGCACGAAAATTTTAAACAGTTTCTCTCATAAATTTAAACTCTAAATTATTTCCATATTTGCCACTCACAGCTTTCTCTGTCACTAAAGATTCTCTCAGAAAGAGGCCCACCCAATCCCAGGGACTGTCTCTGTGTAAGTGCTGTGGCAGTGGGAGGTCCGCTGTTTATTCATATGTCCAAAAAATGTATCCAGTTAATCTTCCCTGAACTCCTCAGTCACTTGAATCCAGGTCCATCAAAGTCCTAATTATTTCTTAATTGCCTCATGTATCTATCTTATCAAACAAATAAATCATAGACTTTAAAAAAACATAAAGGTATCTAAAAAATCACTTGCTAATTGATCAGGTGAGATACTCCATCCCCTTTTGGTCTTGTATCCCAATATCTAAATATCAGAGGCCTCAATAGAGACTTCCTGAAGTCCAAAAACTTGAAATAATTTCATTTGCTTTCTCTGCATTGTCCCCCCTGGACCTTTTGGTGGCCCAAAGCACTGCATGAGTGAGTGGCCTGGACTGTGGTGCTTCCACTCCATGAGGGAGGCCACCTGGCCCTGAGTTCTAGCTGATAAGAACTATCCTCAAACAGGCTCAATCCACTTGGAGCTCAGAATTGTAAACAGTCGCTCCTGGATCTGCTTGGTCTTGATGCCATAAACCAGGGGATCCAGTGCAGGAGGAAAGAGCAAGTAGAGATTGGCAAGGATGACCTTAGCAGCAGAGGCTGTGGGTGGCCCAAAGCGCTGCATGACCACAGAAAGAAAGCCTGGTCCATAGAAGAAGAGGATGACACAGACATGGGCCGTGCATGTGCTGCCTGCCTTAGCACGTGCCTCTGGAGAAGGAAAATGCATCACAGTCTTCACAATCTGCCCGTAGGAGTAAGCAATAAAAGCCACATCTCCCACTCCAAGAAAAACTGCCACAGAAAAGGCATAGAGGTTGTCCACGGTGGTAGCCCCACAGGCCAACTTCACCACTGACATATGCTCACAGTAAGTATAGGCAATGGTGTGTGAGCCACAGTAGAGCAATCGATGGGCCAGGCTTGGAAAGGGGAGTATCAATCCCACACCTCGCAACACCATCAGTCCCCCAATCTTGGCAACAACAACAGGGGTAAGAATGGTTGCATAACGCAGTGGGTTACAGATGGCCACAAAGCGGTCCAGAGCCATGGCCACAAGCACACCTGACTCCATGGCAGAGAATGCATGAATGAAGAACATCTGGCAAAGGCAAGAGTAAGAGCTGATGGCTGTAGCACCAAACCAGAAAATGGCCAGCATCTTGGGCAGCGTGGAGAGAGAAAGGACCAGGTCCACAAAGGAGAGCATTGCAAGAAAGAAAAACATGGGCTGGTGAAGGCTGCGATCTGTCCGGATGAGAAAAAGCAGGACACCATTCCCAGTCAGTGCCAGGAAAAACATAAAGCAAAAGGGAAGTGAGATCCAAATGTGGGCGGCAGTCAATCCTGGGATGCCAGCCAAGAAGAAAGTATGTGGGAAGAGATCAGAATTATTGGAAGGAATCATGGCCATCATCTCACACAGGAAAAGAAAGAGGCACTGCAAAGAAAGGAAAAAAGGCAGGCAGGTAAAACTCAGTGATGTGGAGGCTAGTAGCTCAGGACATAGGATCTCAGTGACAACATCATCACCACATCATCATCTTCTACAGTTCTCAGGGGAAAAAAGTAAAGAATAATTTTCAGCTCAGTTAATATTTCTGCAAGATCTTTAAACACAGAAGAGACAAGTTGACAGGAAATTCATTGAACAAAAAGTTCAGAAGCCAAGATCTAGGATTAGCTATCTTATAATATGAGTGACCTGGGACAAGTTATATAATCAGATTTAAATATATGTCCAGGAATTGTTGTTGAATACAGATCATCCCCATCAAACTTATATTCCAAGATTTGGGTGTTTGACTTAATCAACACTGACCTCAGATAGTCCTCAAGTGTTATCCCATTAACCTTCATCTGAAACTGCCAGAATCCTAGCATCTGGAAAATTCCTTAATTTGGAGACATCCCACTCTCACACTTCACTTGACTGCCAAGTTTACGGAATAATATATGGTCCCTCCAACTTTGACCAGGCTCTTCTTTGGATTATTCCCATCCATTTCACTTACTTTTCTACCCAATATCTCAATGGTTGCCTGACTTTACCACCTATTTCTCCCTCTCCTACAAGGTTGTATTATGTAGACACAGACACAAATTCCAGAGGTGTGGTAAACTCATGTAAGCAGAAACTCTTGGTAATATTAACAATATCACAATAACAATGTGAAGGCTAAAGAATTCTATGCCATAGTTACTTTACTGGGATCAGGAGAGAAACTTGGGAGATGTGTTCTCTTTTTTTTGCATGTTACATTGAGAGTGTACCACATTATTCACATCTATAACATGTATGATGTCTAATACTTTAATTTTATAGATCAGAAAACCGAAGTCTGGAAAGAATTCAAGGCCCAGTGTCACGGCTCTATATAGTGACAAAATCAGATGACAGCTCAGAGCCACTGACCCCAAACTAGGAGGACATAACCCTCTCTCTGTGTTAGCAGTGGCTATTACAGAGACAGGGAAGAAACTCCATGGCCTGTTGGCCAAGGGTGGGAAGTACAGAAGCATCAAATAAAGGACAGATAAGGACCCATTTAGGGATTATATGTCTTCTCAATACCCCCAATACATCCAAAACCCCAGTCTTCTTGTGGGAAAGAAAAACACAAGGACAAACAAATATCTGTCTATAGGGTTTGAGAGAGCTTTGAAATGTAAGGGAAGTGATTCTATTCAAATTCTAGGCATAAAAGATACATCCAGGTTGATCTTATAGCCTTAATAACAACAAGAAGAGGTCTTTAAACAAAAGGAAAGGAGCAGAAGTCAGCTGGAACGTAGTCTAAGAAAAAAGAAACAGCACAGATTTAAAACGGCCAAGAAATTTTTGTTTTTCTCTTCAAGAGAATTAGTGTAATTATTTCCCATACCTTCAACCACAACTGCTAAGGCAACTATGTGATGACAACAGAAAGTTTGAGGGCTGAGAAGGTGGGTCATGGAATAAACTTCAGACAAGGTGCCAGGACTCTAGTTTGGGGTACTATTTCTGCAATATGTCCTCTGTGTGACCATAATTAAGCAAAGCATCTAACCATTTTCAAGTCTTAGTTTCCTCACATGTAAAATGAGCATACCAAAACCTACTTCAAAGCATCATTGTAAGAAATGAATGAGATGGAATATGTGAAAATTTTTTGTCAAATGCTTAAAATATTATTATTGTTGTTGTTATTTTCAATGATATAATTCAGTAATAAATGGTACATTGGGAGTAGTCTGGTTAAGAACAACAGAAAGTATGGAAATTGAGAAACAATACATTGATTTGGCAAAGATGGCCAGATACCTATATCCCATGGATGGATGATGTTTAGTAGTGAACTGAATGGAACAACCCAGTCAAAAACATTACCTCCTCCCACCCATGTTACACCCTCTTTCTTTTCAATACACTGTTTTCCTCAGCAGCCCCAGAGTCTGGTGTTGGGAGAAGGGTAGAGAGTATTAAGAAATGTGGCTCTTATCACATGAGCATCTGCTTCAAATTATTCTCAAAACTGCCCATCCTTAAGTCTCTGTCTTGAGATAACTCCAATATATAATTACACCTGATGTTCAAACTATCCCCTGAGGTCCAAATAAATGTCCCTCATTATATCTTTATGCCTCAAGGAAAACTCTGACCCCCATAAGCTCAGCTGGGAAGTAGATAAAGGTAAGAAATGGGTCCTGAAACAAAAGGAGTTGGAAACTCAAAATTTAGGAGCCTCCATAAATGTTTATGTATGACTTACCTTATAGTTTTTAAAGAGGAGCAGCCTTCCAAATAACCCACTGCCAACCCAGGAATAGAAAGATGTTTTGCTGCTTTAAATTGAAGAATTCTCAAATATCCAATCCCAACTTTGCCTGTTTCATACGATGCCAAAAATCTAGATATGCTCCTGATAATGCCTGTATTTCTCTGATTTCCCCTACTGGTATCAAGAGTATGCAATTTCACCTCAGACAGCCTAACAAATTGTCCAAACCTGGGAAGGTTAGAGGTAAATTAATGTGTGGATGTAATCTGTATGTATCTCTCTTCCTTGAACCTGCCCTTAGCCATTACTCACCAAAAAACTGTGCTGATTGGTCTACAGGAGGATGAGAAGTTAAGCTACCCATTAGGTCCCTAGAATAGGGTATTTAAGAGGCATCTTTTCAAGTATTGCCCATAGGGATCCAAGGTGAAGCTCCCACCACCTATAAACCAATTAGTACTTCTATCTCCTCTCCAAACAAAATTTTAACACGATCTTTTCCTCTTATTCAGGGCCCAGGGAATAGCCCCAGAAGGGAATATTTTGAATAGCATATTCCTGGATGCCTTGCCAGGAGGCGGCCAATCCCCCACAGCCAGAAGCAAAGAGAGGCATCTTGTCCTGGGAATAGGACCACCAAGCTTTATGGCCCAGAAATATCTAATCTAGGGAGAGTGAGGAAGAAGGCAAGGAGATGAGGAAGGGCATCCCTCAGGACTAGCATAGAACACAACTTAGAAGATTCCCACTGAGATAGATGTCTCCACGAGAGGAAGAATAAATTAAGAAGTGTAAACCTTTAAGAAGAGGAACAACCTGGCCAGAGAATAAGGCTGGAGGAAAATGGCAAATGTTTTCTATGCCTAGACTTGAAAAGGTAGAACAAAGCTAGGCCAACTTCTGGAGATATTGCTAGCCATATGTAGTCCAACTTTGGTGAAATTAACAACAACAGTTCTCCATAATTATTCTCTCTACATTTGGCTCACCTCTCAGCCACCAAAATACTCCTGAAAATAGTGCCTGATTTATCTAGGGGGAAGTATCAAAAGTATGAAGGATTTGGATATGACATTGTGTAAAGAGGAATTGGAGAGCTAAGTGTGCTCAGCTTACAGAAGATTTATGGTGATATGTATGATTCTTCAGGTATCCTTCAGATACAGAAAGAAAAAAAAAGTTTTTTTTTTTAATAAAGCCAAAGGAAAAAACAAGAACAAATGCCTAAATGTTTATAGTTCAGTACTCAAATGGAACTATGTGTCTTTAGAATGACAATTCCTTATTATGGGTCAACACAGGCTATATTGGAAGGGAAGAACACAAGGCTGATAGAGAATGGTCAGAACCTAGAATCAGATCATCTGTTGGGGATATTCATGTACCAAGGATACTGACTCTGTTTCAGAGAGAGAGAAAATAACTCATCCTAGAAAAGTGCTACATACCTCATTGCTAAATATCACCACAGTCACCTTTGCAGTACTCCCCTAGGGAAGCTATGAACCAATGTCAATCAATGCTTTAGTCCACTCTTACACACTTTTGGAAGTCTTTCCTGAAATTGCTATCAGAACTGATGTCAGATAAGGTGTGATAATTAAGTTCATGAATTCATCCTAGAAAAAGTGCTACATAGTTCACTGCTGAATAGTACTACATTCACATTTAAGTACTCACCTTGGACAAGCTTTGCCATAGTGAGATAGGTATTGGGAAGTAACAAAACACCAGCCCAGAAATCTTGTGGGAAAGGAAGGGTAGGTAGGCAGGCCCAGTAATAAAAGTAATACAAAAACTAGTCCGAGAGGAACGGAGGTGGACAAGTAACTGCAACAGGAACTGAAGCCCAGAAAAAAAGTCTTGGAGCAAAAACATTAGATTAGGGTGAATGGGAATCATAATTTAAATTCTTAACCCTCAGCTAAAGTCAAAATTGTATAAAATATCAAGAAATCAAGACAAGGCTGAAGCTCTAAACATGGTCAAGAGTCCTTGGATAATGTTGAACAAAAATATTTCCTAAGTTTTTTTCAAAGTGTTAGAAAGATGCTCAGGTTTCTCTTCAGATAGCATAAATCTTTTGCCTTTTTCAAAGTGTTAGAAGGAAATATAAAGATTTTAAATATGGTCAGGTAGAAGATACACATCAAACTAAGGCAAAATACCACCAATGGCAAAGCACAGGTACAAGCAAAAAGCTGTGGCCACATCTTAGACAGACAGAAACACCTTAGAGAAAGACTATCTAGTTATCTCTAGGAGGATCATGGAAGGTTTCACAAATCAGGCAACATTTGAGAGACAAGTTGAAGAATAGAATAGAATGTTCTAGAATGACTCAATAGCATTAAAATGGACATCAAAACTTATAAAGTAAGGAATTCTTGATGACCGACCATCTAAGAGAGAAATATTGAGGGAGCAATAAAGAGGGGTGCAATTTAAAAGAAAGGTTGAACTCAGACTATGAGAGGCTTTAAGTGCTCTTCAAAACAGCACTACATAATAAGAGGTCCAGGAAAACAGCAACACAGGTAGAGAAGTAGTTCAACTAAGAAGTGGCATTAATACATTAGTGCTTTAGTAGATTTATTTGATAGTATTCTGGGCATGAGAAGAAGAAAGTGGTATTAGAGTGGGCAAGAGTTGGTAAAATCCTATAATATAATAGTGGTAATGGGATAAAAATGAATCAAGGCTTTACTGGTAAATTCTAATAAACATTTAAGAAATAAATAAAAACAAATCTATGTATACTTTTTTTTTTAAAAAGGGTTAAAGGGGAAATATATCCAGCCCATTTTATGAGGTCAGCATTAATCTGATGGCAAAATCAGATAAAGGATTTTTTTATCAGGTTAATGCTGATAGGAAAACCCAGCCCAATATCCCTCATGAAGAAATATAAAAATCTTAGCTGGGCATTGTGGCAGGTGCCTGTACTTGAGAGGCTGAGGCAAGGAAATCACTTAAGTCCAAAAGTTTGAGGTTGCTGTGATCTGTGACACTACAGCACTCTACCAACAGTGGCATAGTGAGACTTTGTCTCAAAAAAAAGAAAGAAAGAAAAGAAATTATAAATGTCTTTAGCAAATTATTACCAAACAAAATTCAGTAACATTTAAAAAGGATAAAATATCAGAAGTAGGTTTATCCCACGAACACAATATAATTTATCATTCAAAAATAAATCAATTTACTATGTTAACACAATAAAGAAGAAAAACCTCAACACTTATTCAATATAGGCAAAACAACAACTTATTCAATATAGGCAAAAATAAAAACATCATGCAAAAAAATCAACATTTAAAGTGAAAAAATCTCAGCATACTGGCAATAATAAGGAATTTCCCAAAAAAGGTAAAAAGCATCTATATGAAACACACAGCTAACATTATAAAGAGCACACAATGATAAAAGACTGAAGACTTTCCCCCTTGAATTCAGGATTAAGGCAAGGATACACACACTGACCACTTCCATTCAACATTATACTAGAGATCAAAATTGATCTATAGATTTGATGCAATCTCTATCAAAACCCCAGCAGGATTTTTTTGTTTGTGAAAATTGCAAAGCTAGTTCTAAAATTAGTATATGAAGCAAAACCCTGAAATAGCCAAAACAATTTTGAAAAAAAAATAGAAATAATAAAATTTGGAAGACTCAAATTATCTGATTTCCAGTCTGTCATAATTAAGACAGCATTAATATTGCCATAAGGATAAATATGGTCATAAGGATAAATAGATCAGGAGTGGGAGCAAGATGGCAGCCGAGTAACAGCTTCCTTGCGGCTGGGCATAGTGAGACTGGGGAGAGAGGACTTCAGGCATCTCTGCCAGGCAGGATCTGCCCAGAAACTTCCCTTTGGGGACACAGGGAGACAGCGTGAGGCTTCTGGGCACCCTGAGGAAGGCTAAAGTGGTGGAGATTGGGCAAGTGGTTGCGTCTGTTCATTCGGTCTGATCCTGTTGGTGGCTGTGGGTGGGGCAGCAGTGGGACTGCAGGCTGGAAGGGTCTTGCCTGTAAGCCGTTTGGGTTTCTTTTGAACTTGGCACTTGGTTGAACTGCCTTGGGAGAACCTGGACAGGAGTGTGGGGTTTTTTGAGTGTTGCCTGGGGCCCCAGACTGGGCCACCAAGCCAAACGGAGCTGCCAGTGTTTGGTGGGGGCTGTGTGGAGCCATTGTGGGAGAACTGCCC
>CAUYON010178458.1:0-67306 GCA_963573935.1 Arctocebus calabarensis
ATAGTGATCAAGGAAATGCCATGAAGGATATCTGTAACAGTATGATCAAAATATTTCTGAATGTATATGAATCGTGCCCTGTGATTGCACCAATGTACATAATTATGATTCAATAAAATTATTAAAAAAAAAAAAAGATAATGATACCTACCTGTAATAATTAATTTTATGTGTCAACTTAGCTGATCTATAATACCCAAATATTTGGTTCTGAACTGATATAGCACCTGTTGCCATGGAGAGTAAGCTCCAGTGCACAGGTAACCACGGTTTACTTGGCTTAGTTCAATTTACATACCTAGCACCTGGCATAAGACCCTGCAAGTTACTGCCCTGGGCTACTGCCCAGATAATTGCTGATGAATAAGTAAATTTTATCAAATCAATTACCCCAAAATTACATTTTTGTGAGTGAGTGGGTGAAAAGAGTTAAATATCTAAGAGTTAACATAAATGTCTTCAGCACATAGCATGGAGGGTTGGCAAATATGTATATATTGAAGCTGCTCATGCCATCAGAAGTGTCACATGTCAATGAATCATAGTCTGTGTGCTAAATAAGAGAGTTAGAACCCTAGCCTGGTTGGGGAAAAGCCAAAGCCATGAACCCAGGATGCTTCTGTGAATAAATACACAGCCAAACTTCACCCTCTAAAACTCATGGCTTTGCTTCCTTGGACCTTTGCTGAACTTTGCATAATGGCATGGTGCAATTATAGCATGGAGAAAAAATCAGGGCCACTGCACTTTTAAGCTCCAAGACAGTAACCGGAATGCTATTTAGCAGCACAGCAAACCTGACACAGTGTCATTTGTCAACTCAAGTCTCTAGATGACATTTCCTGTAGCAGTCAATGGCCAGTCTGGACTGTAGTAGCATGCTTTACAACTGTATGGATTGCGGTTTACTTGGGAAGCTATTTTGAGAATCAACTGTGGAAGAATATGGTTGCTTTCAAAACATTCTAGGCAAAAAGCTTCTGTCTGAGGGCGAAGACCAGACTTCTAGTCTTGTCAGTATTTTGGGAAGCATGTCATCATAATGATATTTCCAGGCTTTTCTGGATATGGCTGGTAAGGCAGAGCCCATTAAAACAGCCTGCCTTAAATTAAAATAACAGTGAGATATTATTTTCCACTTATAAAATTGGGAAAGAATTTTTAAAATAATACCTAGCATTACTGAAAGCATACTCTTACACTGCTGACTAGAGGGACATTGCAAAAAAAAAAAAAAACAACTTTAAAAATGCCTACTTCTTTAACTCCATAATTCTACTTCTAAGAGTTTACACCAAGAAAATAATACTATATTTGTGCAAAGATCTCTCTCCATTAGTGGAGGTTCAACACTATGTTAATTATAATAGTAAAAATTAGAAATAAATCAAATGTTTAACAGTAGAGAATTGCCTGAAGGAATGTTGCTACTTTTATATGAAGGATCAGTACACAACTGTTAAAAATAAGGTTGTAGAAGAATATATAATAACACGGAAATCTGTTTATCCTCTGTTGTTAAATCAAAAAGCAGTTCACAAATACTATGTGCAGAATAAGGCAATTTGTGTTTAAAAATCAAGCAAAAGAAGAATGCACACATGTGCATAGAAGAAAAGGCTAGAAGACCATACATTATAGAATGTTAATAGTGATTATCTTTGGCTGTTGGGGTTATCCGTGATTTTTATCATCTCCTTTATGCTCCTCCCACCAATTTTCCTATATAAAAATATTCTATAATCCATTGGTGAGCTGGGAGATAGCTTCAAACACTTTAAACAGAATGAATGGCAAACAAAAACCTGTGACCCAGGATTGTCTACCTGCAGAGAAGCACAAGCGTTTTACCGTGCTATGTCTTAACCCTGGCACATTCTGGGACTTTACATGCTAATGTAGTTGGTTCAAAGTAATTTATTTGATACTTAAGAATACTGCATGGTCTAAAAAGTTTACATTGTTTTCTTTTAACAGGAAGTGTTTTGTTTTCACTCCATGCTAAGCCTCATACAATGTAAAGTCACTTTATTTCCAGACACTGATGCAGGGAACTGCCTGATACACAGACCCAGAGGATAGTACACAGATGTCTTCTTGGAAATGGGAAGTCTAGCACTCTCCATGCCACTGAAATCTAAAAGTATGTCCACAGAAAAATAACTGAAGAGCTTATAGCTTTCCTTGACCCACTGGAAAAAAGATCCTTATAGGTTATTTGAGGAATAGTTAGAAGTGTCTGGCAGATCCTTAACCTCTAGGGATGATGATGTCATCCATGAGAACACCCAACCTTCCCCACAGGTGTCCTCTGCTGTCCCTGACAGAGTGGGCTGGCGGGATCATCTCATCTATGCTTTTCAACCATCTGCCACTAATTGATGCAGCTTTCTAGAGCATCAATTTTAAAAAGACTGATGGTGAAAATGGCTGTAAGGTAGTCAGTTCATGCTGAAGGAATGTCCATCAAGTGAAATGTGACACTTTTCCCATTCTGATTCCAGCTGTTCCTAGACCATAAAAGGGAAAGAGTCAAGAATATATTTTTCCCATATGAATGAGCCAGAGATGCAGACAAAATGAGGCTTAAACAAAGTCCAAAAATGTCCCAGTAGAGGGGACAGGTCAAGGCTAACTTGAAACTACTCTCAGCTGAATTCCCCCTGCTGACTCAGCCCTGCCTGGACGGGTGATTTCGATTACACAGTTTAGCAGACTCTAAAAACCTGACAGTGACTAGAAGTTTAAGCCACTAAGTTTCAGAATGCCAACCCCAAGGATTGCTAATAGTCTTTCACTTTTTAAAAGTCAATAGTGAATCCAAGTTAACTCACCTTTATGCGTCACTATTATGTCTATTGGCAGAATTTAACAATAGAAGATTGAGGAGCATTTCACAAGCAGAGCCTCCCCAGGTGCTTCACCAGCCCATCAGTCTCCCGGAAATGCAAGTGGACAGGTCAGAGAACACGCGGTCCATGAGCAGAACTGACTCACCTTGCTGTGGCAGGTCCTCTTGCAGCTTCTGCTTACATGTGTGCAAACTGAACAGGTGGCTGCTGCCTTTTCCTTGTGTGGTAGTCATGGTACTAGCAGTCTGACTGTGACTCACGGATCACCAGAGCACTTCCTTCCCTTGGCCAGTCACCTTAAAGTGTCTTCACAAGACACCCAGAACCGACATAGGCACGTGTAGCTCTGGTCCTCGAGTGTAAACATGCATTCCTCTAATACACTCTCGGATTTTCCCTAGTCATGATTCTTGAAATAATTACCTAAATATAAAGATGCCAATTCACTTGGATAAAAACACGACTTAATTCTTTCATTTCAAGGCAAATTGAAACTTTCCCCCGGTATAGTGTAAAATCCTACAAAGTAACCATTTCTAAATGATTACACTTTCGGCAATTTTTGATTCCTTCTGCTGACATGAAATCCAGTGCCTCCAGTATTTACAGAGGACTGCTAGAATAACACATACACAAAGAAAAAAATGTGCTGCTGAGTTAAATCAAGTGATTTTCTAAGCCTAATCTGAGTTACTGTCGGTGACAAGCTGAGAGTGTACGGTTCTTAAAGGAGGCTGGGAAGAGGAGGGGCGAAGTGGGCAGAGTGATTAGCATAAAGAGGCAGGCAAGAAATACCATTGGCCTTGCTTTGAATAGTGACCAACCTGGGGATTCTAAAGATACCCTGTCGCTTCGTTACAGTAATTACACATCTGACTTCTGCTACTTTGCTTGCAATTAAAATACAAGCTGAAGCAGATGTTTATACAGCATGAACATTCATTTGTACATGTGAAATCTAAAAGGTAGAACTGCAACTGGTAATGAGCTCATGGAAATGTACTGCCCGAACTTTCAATTTCTGTAAGCACTTCTTAGTCTTCAGAAGGGAGCAGTTACAGGCCAGCCTGCATGCCGAGGCAACTATTTGGAGTTCTGGAAGAAAAATAAACACACAAAACATTTATCTTTCCAGATTCCTACCTCTGTTTCCCTCTTAGATTCTCTATTGTTATTTCTAGGTCCTAGAACAAGACTATTTCCAGTTTTTCTTGTGTTTCCTATGTCATGACTGTTTAAAAACAAACCCCCCAACACCTTTAATTATACTTGGAAGCCTGCAATGATCAAAGCCGTAAGGAATGCTGGTAAGGCTGCCCTTCAAGAGTCACAGCTCTTTGCAGATTTAGAAAAAAGGTAGTAGACAGAACTAAGGAGTAAGAAGGCTGAACCCTGCAGCTTCCTATGCATGTTTGGAAATTGATGTTAAACTGGACTCCCTAAAGAGGAGGTTACCTCCTAGCCAGATGAAAGTAGGGGCCCTTATTTTACTTTGAGGCAATCAACAATTCCTCAACTGTCATTTATGAAAACCCTTAAGAAATGCGCGATTGCTCTTTTTAAATAATTTCTATGATTTATTAAAATGCTTTTATTGTTTTAATAGTCTATCTTCTGCAGTTGTGGGTACATCACAGTGTTATAAGTTACAGAGGTGCTTTGCTACTTTTTTTTTTTTTTTTTTTTTGCAGTTTTTGGCTAAGGTTGGGTTTGAACCCACCACCTCTGGCATATGGGGCAGGTGCCCTACTCCTTTGAGCCACAGGCACCACCCTGCTTTGCTTCTTTGAAAGAGAGTCCTGGCTGGGCATGGTGGCTCACGTCTCTAATACCAGAACTTTGAGAGGCCAAGGCAGGAGGATCACTTGAGCCCAGAAGTTCGAGATAGGCATGAGCAATGTAGCAAGATCCCATCTCTACAAAATCTAAAATATTAATCAGGCATGGTGGTATATGCCTATATAGCTAGTTACACAGGAGGCTGAAGCAAGAGGATTGTCAGAGCCCAGGAGTTCAAGGCTAAAGTGAGGCATGATGACATCACTGCACTCCAGCCTGAGTGAAAGAGCAAGACCCCATGTCCTCAAACAACAAAAAAGAAAGAAAGAAAGAAAAGAAGAAAAATATATATAAAAGAAAAAGAAGAAAAAAATGAGTCCTATTATTAGAGAATCATAAATTATAGCTTCTACTTTAAATGGCTGCCATTCATCTCATCTTCTCAAAAGCCAAGGTGAAATACCAAGGTATTTTTTCCTAAGTAACATAATGCTATCAGTATCTTATCAAGTTGTGGACCTCACTAATAAGCATTTATCATACAGGTAAATTAAATAACACACAAAACTGTTAAGCCATCCCTTGAAGGAAATGGATATTTTTTAAAAGTTTGTAATGAAAAAATTTTAAAATATGTAAGTAAGTAGAGAAAATAGCATCATGCAGATCAGTAATTAACCCTTTATACAGATTCAGTAAGTAACAGATCTTACCATATAGATTCAGTAATTAACAATCTTGTCTCAGATCTGTGTATTTTCATCACAGCACTCTCGCCTTCATTGCACCACTGGCTTTGAAGCATCCCGGTATCACTGCATTCATAAATATTTCAGCAGGTATTTCTGAAATGTGAGGATTTTAAAAAACAGCAAAAATAAGATTGTCATGCTTGTAAGAATTAAACATGATTCTTTAATGTAATTAAATATCTAGACAGTGTTTCTGTTTTCCTGATAGTCTGACATGTTTTAATTTTTACTTTTTTTTTCAAACTGGGATCTGAAGTTCCACGTTGTATTTGGTTGACATATTATTCTTAAGTCTTGTTTTTCAATCTATAGATTCATTTCAGAGAGAAAATGGGGATTAAAATCCACATTTACCTTAATTTGCATCTGATTTATCAAGGGACTTCCCCAAATGCCTTTATTTTTCTCACACATAGATGTAAAGTTGGGGTAGAGAGTGGGAAGAGTGGAAGATGAATGGTCAGCTGGCCTTAGAGGCTAAAAACTCGGCTTTCTGCCATGTCGTTCACATTTGTGTACTGCACAGCCTTGATTCAGGCACTTACTACCTCTGGGTTCTGTCGTTGGTCGAATGAAACAAATGCATGGTAAGCAATGCAGGGAATTATTCAACACTAGTTCTGTGAATATGAAAGTTGGGAAAGGAAGGAGTATTTTCTTGGTTTGACTTTGTCTAGAGCCCGAGAAGAAAGAAACATATCTAAAACTAAAAATCTGAGTAGGATTTGAAGGTGTACTTGAAAACCCAGGCCCTCAGTTGTCCATCTTAGCTAAGGGCCATAATTACCCTGGCAACACTGTAAAGATAAGCATTCCTGAGCCCAGGCTGCACAGTCTGAGGCCTGGGGTGGAATTTGGAATCTATACGTTGTTAAAAGTTCTCTGGTCCAAGAAAAACAAACATAACCTGCTTACACGGAGTCATTCAACATGTCTGTCAACCAGAAAAGCATTCCTTAAACATGGTGATGCCAAGTGCCACAGTGTTCGCCGGTGGTTCTCTTTTGTGTGTCATTGAGACAGTACCCGCCAGTGGCCCCATGACTCCTGGGTTCTTACACTGCATGTTGAATTCCACTGCTGTTCTTAGAGGGGTCTTTGGTTTGATTTATCAGTTTCCACTGGAAATAAACCAGTTTAACTGAAAAAAAGTGCTGCAGGAGTGTGTAAAATGACAGGGGGTGTATCAGGAGGGTTGGGATGGGGGCTACTTTGCTCCCCCCTCTTCTGCCAGAAGATGACTCAGAAATATTATCACACTAATTCACAATGGACATGTTGTTCTTTACCTTTTGTTTATAAATAAAAGCAAGAAAGTAAAAATACAAAAATCTGGCTGGATCAAGAAACAGGTGAATAATCTTTGGCATTTTTACTTGCATTAGATTAAAAATGAATTCAAATCCTGTAAAAAGCAAGCTTTTCCCCTTATCAACTACCTGTAACTACCTATCCTCACCTATGATTTCCTCAGGCTGGGCTCTTCCCTCTCTGCTTAAATTGTTGTAATCCCTGAAGAATGGAGTAGAATGGCACGTCACAGACAAACCTTAATCAATAGTATCAGTTGGCACTTTGGGGGCAGATACTTTAAAAAATTGACATTTTATAATTAGAATTCACAGCTCTGATTGCATAGTGTTTGGTGAAATAATCTGAATGGCATTAAATGTACAGGAGGGTTTTCTTTTCTCAGTTGAATCATACTGAAAAAGCAGAAACATGTGAATTCTAAATGAGTCCACCAGCAAGGACTTGTTTAATTAATAAATTGCACATCATGTCTAGTCTACAAGTATATCTATTCTTTGAAGTCTCTGGACTACTTTGAATAATAGGTATTATATGAATAAAAAGCAGTAGACTGAATTTTTTCATTTCATCCTCAAAGAAAAGGATAAAAGATCCCTAATAGAATATAAACATGAAAACTTTCAACCTCTGGGCTGAGCCTCACCATGACCTCCAGGAATTATTAAGTGATTATTATAGTTGAAAGCTAAGGAAACTTTAAATTTTCTGTTGATTTTAAATAACATATACTCTGCTCCTTTATATCAACCCATAAGATTTTTTTTCTCCAGGTCACTCTTCCTTAATCACTCAACCAAAGACACTATAGATAAGACTGTTTTCAGTTTCACAGTGGCTTAGGTATGCGTCTATGGTAACATCCCCTAAAGGTAGGAGTTGTGGCTGTCCAGAGTCATGTCATAACTTGAATTTACTGTATGTTCTTGGCACATGGAGTTTCCCAAGTGGAACAGATGGCTGAATTCCCATAGTGGCCATCTGTAAAAGCATGAGGCGTAAAGCAAAAGGTTTTTTGAGAGACTGTTTTGCTTGAATGTTTGCTCCTGTCCATGCCTTCAAGAGGTTATGCGGGCATAGCACCAAATTGCTTACTTATCAATAGTGTTCACTGTCCTGAAACTGCTGCCACTGAATGCCAACTGGGCATTGGGTCTTGGTTATCAGAAACATTGCCTCACTATAAAAACACTGCATTGACAGTTCAGAGTAATTTTGGCCCTTTTGCTGATGAGCTTTCGATTTGGCTGCCTCAGGGCTCCCTCTGGAGGCCAGCAGAGTCCAAGATCAGTTAGTAACGTGGCCTTGGCCTCAGCCCAAGATAAACTTTGTCTTTTCATCCAGTGCCCACAAGAACAGCATCCTCTACTTGTCAGTTTAAGAGGTGGTTATCTGTATCCAAGATTGTGGGAAAGTTATCAGATTAGCCAACCATGGGGAAAATTTTATCAATGTTGTGCGCTGGTATTTATTTAACCTTACATAATGTTCTATCCAAAGTGAAAATAAAACAAAATATAATCAAAGGTTAGAAAAATGTCAAGTTTTATTTTGTTTTAGTGCAAAAAGAAAAAAATCCAGAGTAAGGTGGTCCTGGTTCCATAATGTCCACCAGCTGAGTAGGATTAAATGATCCCACAGAGTCTGAATTCCTTATCTGAAGTGCACCCGCCTGAGGATGAATGGGTTTGCAGCACAACTTCACTCTTTGCAGGTAAATACGCACTAACTGGAATCACGTTCAAAATAAAGCAGATTGGCTCGGCGCCTGTGGCTCAATGGGCTAAGGCGCCAGCCACGTACACCTGAGCTGGCGGGTTCAAATCCAGCCTGGAGCCCCCCAAACAACAATGACGGCTGCAACCAAAAAATGGCTGGGCATTGTGGCGGGCGCCTGTAGTCCCAGCTACTTGGGAGGTGGAGGCAGGAGACTTGCTTGAGCCCAGGAATTGGAGGTTGCTGTGAGCTGTGATGCCACAGCTCTCTATCCAGGGTGACAGCTTGAGGCTCTGTCTCAAAAAAAAAAAAAAAATAGTAGAAAGGAGGTACAACATTTGTTCAAACCCTCATATTGTGCATCTAAGTACTCAATGAATCTGTTTTCTTTTCTTTTCTTCTTCTTTTTTTTTTTTTTGCTGAATCTCACAACATGATTCATATAAGTACAAGGAAGACTCCTCTGCCACCTCTATATGCTTGAAATGAGCAGATCTTTGGACACCAGTGTCTAACTCCGCCTTCCGTTCCTTCCAGCAGTATGCATTGTATTGGCTGATTTCTGCATGCTGAATGGCTGTGCACCCTGGTGAGCACCGTTCCCGGGCAGACACACCTCTCCAACTGTGTAGAAGTCACTCCATTCAGCAAATAACTGATCTCCACCCTCTTTTCTCTGTGCTCAGGGGCCATGCCTGGGGGCCACTGCACCTCTCTTCTGTCTAGTGTGCACGCTGCCACAGCAGTCTCTGACGCGCAGATACGACCATGGTGCGGCCCTAACGAAAGGCTAGCTCCCAGCTCCTGAGCTCGTAATGGGATCCCTGCCCACCGTCCCATCCTAAGCTCCCGCCATTCCAATCCTTGCTGTTCCTGCAGCCCGCCAGGCTCTTTCCTGTCTCTGTGACAGTTACATACTGTTCTAGCTGCTGACAATGCAGTTTCCCAGCATCTTCCCGAAAACCCCCAACTCCAGTAAGTTTCCAAAGCCTTCTCCTGTCGTCCTATAGCAGCCCTCACCCCCCACTGCCGCGCCCCTCACAGCGTTCTCCTGCAGAGCTGGCTCGCTCATCGTCTCTGTCTGCATTGTGAGCAGGGCCCTTGTCATCTTAATTATGAAGCAGAATGATCCTCTAAAAGCTGCCCAAGGCTATTTCTGCATTCTAAGTTGTACAACAGAATTTATCTTTGGGGGAATTTTTTCTGTTTTATTTGGGGAAACACTGTGGTATGTTTTTTAATTGGCAAAGAAAATGCCCAAAGCTTGATATGAAAAGAGAGACTAAAACAATGAGAAGCCGGTGTTAAAATCAAGCCCCTGGCGGCCTAGTGGCCTCTAAGGAGATGTTATCTGGGTACTAAGGAAGTCCCCTCTGCTCTTCCTTCCCAAGTAAGGGGTCTGCAGCGAGGGGGCGGAGGAGCAGGGATGGGCGAGGGAAGACCCCACCGGCCAGGGCTAAGAGAAGTGCCCTTGGAGCAGTGATAACCAATATCCCACTTGCGCTTTACTTTTCTGTGTTATAAATTTCTCACAATAACTTCTAAGATATCACTGTGATCTGTTCTTCCCTACCCTGAAGCAGCAGCTTGGGCAAATAAGGAAGAAAATAGGTTTATGCTTCAGGCGAACCAGAGCGTAGACGGCCAGAACAGCAGGGGTAGGTGCAGAAAAGAGGCGATGGGGGGAGCCATGCCTGAGCAGCAGCCCAGGCGGAGATGACAGGCAGGCACAGGTGCACTCCCAGGGTCCCTGAGATAGGGTGGCCGCATCTCCTGCAGGTCACAGGAGAGAGCCACGAGCCGCTGTAGTTGGCCAACAAAATCAAGAGTCAGCCTCCAAGGATGAAAGCTTTTTATATACTTAAATTATGCTTATTTGAGCCATAAGCATGGTTCTGGACACATTAAACATGTCCTGAAAAATATCTGATGAACAAATAAATGAATAAAGGATCCAAAGTTTCACTTCAATGTGGTCCCATGCGTTTGTTCTTTCACACAATCACATTATGTTTCTCTTTCCTCTTGTTATTTTGTTCTTACAAGGCCTCAAGGAGCTGGAAAAGAAGCCAAAACCCAATAGAACAAGACCAGTCCATGGTAATGACCTTGTTAAAAACAGAGGAGAATGACTGACTGAATAGTACGTGCACAAGACATCTAACCCAGAGCCTGCCTAGATACCAATGTACTTAGCACCCTCACCCCAAGCCCCACCTGGGCCAAGTCATCATTCCTAAGGGCAGCATCCAGTTTAGTCCCGTTTTTTCCTGTCCTGAAGCACTAGAAAGATCCTGGGATGCTGAGGACTTAATTTCTTGTAGCCCCTGGGACAACAAAACAGAAAGCAAAACACAGGAAGGGTGGCAGCCCCCTCGCGAGGCAGGGAAGGACTGTGAGTGTGGACCGGTCAGGGGGAAGGAGCCCGAGCCATGAGAGCTTCGGTGTTCAGCGGCCAGCGGTGTTCAGGAGCCCGCGGTCAGTCGGCAACTCTACACGCCTGAGTGTTTCTTCAGGGCAGAACTCACAGCCCTCAGAGGCTTTGCTGAATCTCACAATATGATCCAAAAGACATTTGCGTTCCTGACTTTGACCTCCAAGGGATTTTCTTCCTCTTCAGAGCCCTTCTTTTCTCTAGGAAAGGCATTGTACTTTGTCCTAGGAAGCACGAAAGTTTCACACTTCTTACCGGTGGCTGAGAAGCTAAGGTGGCAGGAAGCACATACACAGAAGCCCAGGTGAGCGTCACGTTCAAAATGAAGGCCACTGGCTTCGCTGCAATGCGCCAGGGCACTTCACGAGGGGCACACACAGGTCCCTGAATTGCCAGTGAACAGGCCACCAGGGCAGGTGAAAGGAGGCAAATGATGGGGCTTTTCCACCAACATTCCACCCAGGGGAAATCACAAGTTGGCAGTTTACTATTTTAAACTGTTCTGCAAAAGAACATGAGAGGCAGAGAAGGCAGGACTGTGAGCTGTCCACTAAAGCTCATGGCTCAAAGTCTTGAGGAGATACAGGAAAATGACAGAATAATGAATCAGAAGATAGATCAAGAGAGAAATGGCATGCGCAGTCTGACAATATGTTTGAACACCCTAAATGACTCTCAACACAGAGGGCTGAAAAAGTGAGACTCTCACGACACAGCAGAGCACCAAGACCGTGCCCAGTGCTTTAATCACACAGGACGATAATGTTAAAACATAGTGACCATTATCAGAAAAATGTTCATTGCTGATTAAAAGAGTTTCTATTTGGAGTTTGTTACTACCATTTGTACAAGCACTCTTTTTTACAAAGCAAGTAATTTTATTTTCTAACATATCTAGGACTGTTCGTCAGTAGTTTTCCAAGATATACACCCCCCAAAAAGGGTCAGATCCTAGGTTCACATTCTCCTGGGCATTGAAAGAAATCTCTAAGACAAGAGACTGGCATCTATTTGACAATATCGGTGAATTCTTCCATGAAGAATAAAGCTTCCGCACCCACAGCAAATATCAGTCCATCCAAATATCCAAAGTGGTTAACAGTTCTGAGGTATTATAGAGATGGGAAGGAAGAGAGGCAGGGAGGGAAATGACCAGCACAGGTTTTGGAAATCTCCAGGCAGGGACTGATGCCTGGACTCCCTGTGCCGTGGGCAGTATCATCAGCGCCATGCCACTCACCCTGTCCAAGCCCCAGAGTCTTCTCTGTGGCAAAGGAGGTGATATCTATGGGAAAGCAAGCTTTAAACCTAGCAGGAAGCATAGAAGAAATATGAGATCCCCCTTTTCCCCCTCCTTCCTTCCTTCCTTCCTATTTATCCCTCCCATGAAGGACATAGTGCAAACACAGCTCTCTGGACCATTATAACAACACTGCAGACGCTCTCCCTCCTGGAGGTACAAAGACGACAGAGGAAGCGCCACTGGGCTGAGCATTGAGTCTCTTAATTTTTATTTAAATCTCGATCAAGAAAGCCAAAGACGAATAATGATTTGGTCATTTTCAAAGCAAAGGTTTAAAAACAGAAGAATGGGAAGAATGTCCAAATACCACAGTAAAATTTATTCGTAATGTTATTAATGAACCAAAGGTTTTTTTTGTAAGGTCCATGTTCAGGTTTATTCTCTGTCTTCTTTAAAAAAAAAAAAAAGAAGAAGAAGAAGAAGAAAGGAAATTGCACTATCTCTATGCTGAAGTACTAGAAGAAAACAGCAATGACAAAACATCAGCATTTTTACAAGGAATTATAGGAGTCTGTCAAGAAATAATGCTGATTAATTCTTGTTTTAAAAAAAATGGAGCTCTGACTTGTTGAGTAAAATTTATCATTTGTCAAAATAGGCAGCAACTGACAACCTACCAATGAAAAGTCTTTAAAATCCAGTTGCTAAAAAGGAAAAAACTCCAGACATTCATAAAATTATGCTGCATGAAATGCTGAGAGTCTCAGGGACAAAAACCAAAGCGAATCAATCAGAGATCCCTTTTTACTGCCTAAATCTCTTGAAAAATGCCCCCCAAAACAATAATCCCAGCAATATCTATCTCCAATCATTGCAGGATCCCTCCTCTCCTAAAAATGAGACTCAATGTCATCTTTAAGACATTGCCAGAGCCATGGTTTCAAAGCACAGGGTATATTTCATCACAGACTAAGGAAAGAGAAATGTATCCACTCCGTCCTGCTGAAACAGACTTGAGCATCTGCCTTCCACATTTGGTTATGGTATACGTCAACAAATACAGCAGCAGAGAAGGCCCAGCAAAATTATTCATCAGGGACTTGTTTACATTTGTACTGTCAATTCTAATAGCTTTTTTATTGAATTAAATTCTTCTGCCCTCATTAGAATCATGATTGCCTGTCAGTGAGTATGACAGGTTTGAATTCCCACAGGGGCGTTAGACTTTCCATCTTGTATATTGCCCAGGAGGGATCAAGGACAAGGCTCAGTTGAGAATTTTACATGCCAATCCTTACAACTGCAGCATAAATACCTCTCTGCAAACAAGTAATTGTGCTTCACACTAAAGTGATGCAGAGAATTCTTAAGTGAGCAAGCATATACTTCTTAGCAAGTCCCCACTACCAGGGTAACCCGCAGCCCCAACCTCAGCACACAAACACGGCCCTTGCTGGTTTCTCAACTGGTCCTGGAAACAACACAACACCAGAATATCAGGAGGCTATTGAGGCTCATAAATGTGAAGAGCAATTTCACCTGAGATCTGTTTGAGGTAAAGCTAATTTCCAAGAACAAAGCAGAAATGGACATGGAGGAGCACAGCTAATTCTCCAGGAAGAAGCCTCTAAGGAATGGTCACATGCGTTCCACCGCGTGCTTCCCACGCCTTACTTAATAATTACAACTCAGTGAGGGATAATGCTGAGACTTATTTCACAAGCGGAAGAAACTAAAGTTTGGAGAGTCACGTTCCCACATTCCCACAGCCAGGAAGGGGCCATCTGTCATCACAGAGAGGGGAGGCACACTGTCATCGTGCCTCCCCCTTCTGTGCCCTCCAGACACACGGAATGTGGCCGAGGATGACAGGGGGCCTTTGGGGACTCAGAAATGGCCCCTGCTAGGAGGAAAGATGGAAGCTGCAATGCACATTCCAAAATAAAGAGATTTATGAATAAAAACGTACTCCCTATCTGGACCATCCCCAAAACGAATGAGCAACTCCTAAAATTGGAATTTGCTCTTTGTCCAGTAGTTAAGTAGGGTGTAAAAGAGAACTTTACCACCCAGTAACTTAAGATGGGAGAGAAATAAATAATTTCTTCCCTTCATTCATAATTTCCAATCAAGTACACAGAAGTTATTCCATAAAAGTGTTTTTAGGGAATTTTGCTGCATCCTCTAAGAAAGCCCTACAATGTTTACATTTTATAGCTCTACCCCATTTCCCAAAATTTCCCATCCTGAGTTTCTTTTAGAGATGCTACCTTCCCTTGAGAATCCAAATCTCTATGGTCTGGGGCCCAGGCAACCACATTCTTAATAAGCTCCCTCAGGAGACTCTGGAGCCCACCAGAGTGATCGTTCCTAAAAGAAAAAAACAAGTTCAAGTCTTGCAGGTGCATGTCAGTCAGCGACATTGCCCTTCACTGCAGAGAAAATGGAGAAAGACTGTGTTTGGACAGGAGGTTAACAGAGACTCGACTTTCTCATCACTGTTCAAATTCTTCCCCCAAGAGTCCTGAAATCAACTAAATTGGAATCTTGGGGAAATATTCAGATATTCAAGGTAAATGATTACTCTAGAAAGATATAAGGGGAGGATATAAGGGGAGGGTTGATTTGCTTCCTTGTTTATTTGCATGAAATCAGGAATTAGCATGTAGGCAGGGATGTAGTTTTGACTGGAGAGCTGGGACTATTTGCTGAAATGGCCTGATTTTCAGCCAGGTCCCTTTAAAGACGTCAAGCAGGAGAACAAAGTGGGTAATTTCTCTTTCCCTACCTCTAGCCCCTTTTTTCCTCCACCGAAGTCTCCTTTCTCATCCCTGTTTTCTCTCATTCTCCATTCTCTGTACACCAACTTTCCCGGGCAACAACCTATGTGTACTTCATCCCTAGACACTTTCTTCTGTTTTGATTCTTTTTCCTTCAGCCTTCAGGATGCCTTCTGTCCTAATATCACTCCTTCCTGCCACTCACAGGCTCACGGTTTGGTACCCAAGCTGTTTTCTGTTCCCTGGCAGCTAACCTTGAATTCCATTCTGCCACAGGATTTAGCTCTAAGTCAGGCAGTAAATGGGCTCTTTACAAATCTAGCTTAATTTAAAAAACTCTCTCTGTGAGCTGCATTTCTGGGGACATTTTTCAAGGGTGTTAGTGATGAGGCTAACTGCACTTGCTTGTACAACAGCAGATTGGCCGCTGTTTCTGTCACTCTGAGAGTCCAACATTGAGGCTCAAATTAACTAGCAGGTGTAAACCACAGCAACCAAGAAAATGACTTCACAGACTTCCTTTTTTCTATTTGTATAATTTTAGCAACTAGGGCATGAAACGTACACGGCCCAGTGTCAATGTGGTGGTAACTGCAGGAGAATAGTGAGCTTGGGGGCAGGGTGGGTGTTGGAGGACAAGGGAGATTGGAAGTCACTGGTTATGAACCCATAACTCGATCTGAACGACCAGGAGCCCTGTGGTAGCTCAGTCATTATCTTTCATTCTTCCTGTAATACTTCACGTCTTATCCCTTTCTTATTGGGTCTGGTTTGAACACAAGATACTTGGTTCACACAGCCATTTTTTGAAAGGGCTCATTTTGATAGCCAAATTATCAACTGGTCTTATATATGCATTAAATCTCTGAACACCTTTGAAAATCTACGCTAAACAGAGCGCCTGGCTGCCAGGCTGTGTGACACTAAGGAGGCAGCCCCACCACAGCAGACGTCCGTGAGGACACAGTACTGAAATGCCTGGTGAAGGTACACCCAACCCACTCATTTCATTTTGAGAGACTGAGTTTGCACTGACTAAGATTTCTCATCACCTTAGGAAAGAAGGAACCATAGCAGAATAAGTAAAATGCCATTCTCCTGTCCCTTCTTGGATGCTAATGAGGAGTGACGGGGCCAAGATGGGAGCAGAGGGACAGGAGGAGACTTGAAAAAGTGCTATCAATGACAGAGGGACTGTGATGCAATTCAGCCCCTCACCATTGTGGTGTAATAGTGAAGCCCCACCAAAATAATATCAATCGATCAAATCAAAAACAAGAAAAAACCAATCAGCATCTCCCTGGACATTGTGAGTACAGTCTGGTCTCTCACTGCCCCGCACAGTATCCACTGGTCATGGATAATTATTTAACTTTAATTTAAGAATTCAGTTCCCTCGTCACACTGGCCACATTTCAAGTGCTAACAGGCTCATTTGATCAGTGTCGCCCACACTGGGGAGGGAAGTTACAGAGCCTCTCTGTTGGCATAGAAAGTTCTACGGGACTGCCCTGCTTCAGTGTTTTCTGGTCCAAGAACACGCTCTGACCTGTGGCATGGATGGGTCGCCGTTCTCGAGACAAAAGAAAGCCTTAAAAAGCTGCATGGGAGGGCAGAAGTAGCACACAGTGGGGAGCAGTCAACCAGGGCGAGGAGAGACACAGGCTACCTGGCAGCCTTGCCACAAGCACAGCAAACTCTCAACAACACAGCAGCCCAGAGGATGCAGAAATGGAAGCATCTCCTTCCAAAATCCATCGCTCCTCTCCTTCCGCCTGAGGGCTCATCTGGGAGCAGCAAGCTGAGGAGTGATTCCTCGTATAAATTAAATGGTAAGGGAGGGCCGTCCCAGCACCAAGGCCTTGGAAGCCAACAGCACCAATGTGATTAAATAAGTGAACTGTCTCACCTTGCCCAGCCACGCTGGATTCCAACGAGGATAATTAATCTTCATCGTGCCTGTTATTCCCTGCCCCGTGCATACTTCTGCTGCTGTTCAAAGCCAACTTTCCCAACATTCCTGTTTCTTGCAAGGGAAGGGAAGAGAAGAAGGAAAAAAATAGAAAGACTTCCTTGTAGAAGAGCATTCATAAATAAGAACCTTCAAGCCTAGTCTTTATGAAACTCCTTCAAAAAAAAAAGAAACTCCTTCAAAATAACAGCATGAACACTGGAATTGTGTGTAACTTCATATGCAAATTTCAAAGAAACTAAATTATTTATGGTTGTTGTTGGAGGCTCAATTTTAGAACAGCCCAGCAACAAAATAGACAATGACTGAGAAAAGAAGACAAGTAAATGTCCCCACCCCGACCTTGGTACCCAAGTTAATTATTGCTTAAAAGCAAAGTCAAAGTGGGGGAAGGAGGGATCATGACACATGTGTGTGAATTCATTTATTGGTGGAACAGTGAGCAAGCACCCTCCGTGCCAGGCACTGTTCTAGGAGCTTGCGATGTATCTATGAACAGACAGATGTGATCCCTGGACTGGTGGAAATCACATTCCTAAAGCTTATGTGTGGATTTGTTTATAATCTCCCACATTTTGTTCATTAATAACGTAAGTCAATTTTAAAGATGCAAGATTTTAGCATATATTTATTCTGTATCACTTTCTATAAAATAACAGCCAACTCCTATAAAACTGCGTGTGTGAGGACACATAAATATAACTATAGTCTCAGGAGCTTCCTCGATTCTGGCACATTGTGAACCTGGTTTCACCACAAGAAGGGGGTGTGTATCCACCAGGATCCACAAAGTGACCCACAAGGCCAAGGTGCAGCCCACCTGCCAGGTCTGTCTCTGCCTTGAAAGAAGCACATATAGGATAGGAGTTGCATGGCAGCAAGACAAGGACAGTAAGATGAGATGGGAGAGGCAAACAGAAAGTGGGAAAAATGAAAAATAATCTCCCTGCATTATCTACCACCTCTAAGTATGTATTAATGGACTGATAAAGCATGCCCCAGAGACTCTTAGTACTACAATATTAAATCTTGTGTACCAAGAAAAGCAAAGACAGCACATTATAACAAAGAGAGTTTGGGTTCTGTGTTGTTGGTTTTCTGGTTCTTGCTAATGTTCTGGTTTTTAGCTTTGCTCACTAAGATGTTGTTTTCCTTTAAAGGGCTGCTTGCCACAGAGATCATTTTTCAACCAAAGTGCAATGCTGCCCCCTGGTGACTAAATAGTGTGAGCGCACCCGTAGAAATCCAGCGTCTCTCTGGCAAACTTCCTTCCCAACAGTACTGCCTACATTTTATTTTGCTGTTTTTTTCATCCTTCAAAGTGTAAATATTTCATCCTTAAGGATTCTATGCACAGAGATATTTTCTGGATCACCTATTTCACACACTAATCAACATAGCATTTTATCCTAAAAATATTAACTGTTCTGATTGCAAAACAAGCAGCGGTGGTGAGTGAATTTCTCTCTCTTTGGCTTATAAATTATGCAATCTCCCCAGAGAACACCCAGAAATAAGGCTTATTTTTTGGAACCTTTAGAATACTGATTGGAATTCTCTCTGGAAAGACATTTACTGAGAACTCAAGCTCAAGGAAATCAATGCCTAGGTCTGACAGACATTCCACTCCCTGACAAATGTATTTGATTCCAGATCATCCTTCAATCTTCATACTGGGAATAAGCCTGAGACCAAAAGCTCTGAAAATAACAATGCAGGTGAGACACTGCACTATCAGAAGCCTCCTTTCAGAACTGCATGAAAACACCACTGCTAGCTTAGAGAAAATTACATCATAGGAAAACACATGGGGAGAGCTTGGCTGCAAAGCTAATCAGGACACGATTAGCTAAGAAGTCCAGGCATCTGATCCAATTTTCCTCAAACAGGGATTCCCAACAACCTGCATCAGGATAACTTGGGTGTTTGTTTAAAATTCTAATTTGGGGACCCCACCCAGATCTACTGAATTCAGAACTAACTCTGGGTCTGCTTTTCACCAAGCCCCCTTGCATAACTTAGTGCACACTAACCTTTGAGAACCACTGAGTAACATTTCATAAAAATTTTAACTTTCACTCATATTTTCCTATTCATAAATTCTCAGTCATTGTAAAGCTACAGAATCACAAAAATAAACATATCAACTAATACTTTCCCTTGATTTTCTACAAAATTAAAAGGATGTCATCTGACAATGCAGGCACTCCTCAGCCCATAAATGATGGGAATGGCTAACCATTGTGACCGATAACAATTGCTGATAACAATTTCTAATTGTACTTGTACCCCAAAGACATCCTTTCACAAAACTTCATCAGTGAGTAGCATGAAATGATTCATTAAGCAGAAGCATTCACCCCAGCAGAGGATAAGACAGCCTCAAGATTACTATGCAGCTTTCTGCCCTCACAGTGGGGGACCTGGCAAAAATGAGTCAAAAAAAGAAAGAAAGAACAGGGGGAAAAAGGGAAAGAAAGAGAGAAGGAAGGAGGAGAAGAAGGGAGAGAAGGGAGAAAGGAAAGAAGAAAAGGACAAAAATAAAACCAACACATCCTATTTTTCACCCTTCTAAACTTGCATGGCTGTTCTTGGTGCAGCCTCCTTCTCCCCACCCCTCCCCCTGCTGGGCCATCGTTCTCTGCCTCTCTCTGTCATCATTTTATAGCCACTTGTCATCAGGTCCTGTTCCAGGCCATGGTGAGAATGGAGTGTGCGCTGGTCCTGCCAAGCGAAGCGGAGGTGCCAGCACAGCCAGCTGTCTCCGCACAGGCTAAAGTAATTGAGCTGGTGCCAGTACCAACAGGTTGTATTTCATTTTTCCCCGTGTATTGTCTGACTGAGCCACCGAGGGGAAGAGCAAGAGCCGGAGAAAGGCTTGACTTTCTGCCTAAAGGAATGGGCATGAGATTGAAACAGTCTGCCTGCTCTGTTTGACCGTCCGCTCAGCTATTCCCCAGTCACCAGCAGATCAGCAAGAGCGGTCCATCCTGAAAGTTTCCCAACCTGGGCATGGGGAGGGGACAGCCCCCGCCTCACCGAGCTGGGCTCCCCAGATAGCCCATCTTGAACTCTCCCACCTATGCCGCGGGGGGAGCGGACCTCAGTGAAAATCTAGACATGTCCCAACAGTCAGGCTGACAACCCAGAACGACTGCCACAAGGGATGGTCTGAAGGCACGAACAACACCAGGAAAAGGGGGAGGGATCCTTGGACTGTGTCAGGTCTGTTTATTCTGAGAGCGGGATCGAACATTACAGAGCATCCTTTAACTTAATATGGAATTTCAATACATCTCCGAAAGTGGGCTCTAAGTCACTGCCGCCCACTGACAGCGGAAAGGAGCCTACGGCAAGAACTCACCTCAGAGCCTGGCAAAGGGAAGCAAATTGCAAATTTAATGATCAAATAGCTTGGGGGGGTTCATAAATTACAATAAATTTCTATGAATCCAAGTATGCTCCCAAAGGTAGGATTTGAATTTTCCTAAATCAGCTAATATCTTAGTCAATTCTCCTCCATTTGGACCTGGCCCACATCACATCTTAAAATCCATGCTATTCCTTATCTCTCCTTAATTGCTCCATGTGGGTTACTCCCATTTAAAACCAGTTCTCTTTGCCACTTGACCTTTAAAAGAAGATTAGAAGGTAAATTTTTCATTCTACAAAACTACCATACTTCCATGCACATGAAATAAATCACAAAGAGTACAGTTAAATAGGAATTCATTAATGCTTTTGCCATTTTTAAGCCTGTATGGAAGTGAAAACAACTGTTTCAAGGAAATAACAAAATGCATCCAAAAGTATATCAGTATTGCTTATTTGTAAAAACTGATTTTCTAGTCCACTTTTGCCTTTTATTTCTGTGGTAAGCAGAATAATCCCCCCACACACCCTAAAGACGTCTACATCCTAATCCCTGGAATGTGTGGATTTGTTACCATGCCTGACACAAAGGACTTTGCAAGTGTGATCAGTTTAAGGACCTTAAGATGGGATCAGGATCCCGGGTTACCCAGGAGTTCAGTGTAATCATAAGGGCCCTTCTAAGAGGAAGGGAAGATAACCAGGCAGAGAGAAGAGGTAGTGATGGAAGCAGAGGAGGGAATGACGGCTTTCAAGATAAAAGGGGCCTCCCCTCAGAAGAATCTGGGGGGATGTTAGAAAGTGAGAAAGTGAGGAAGTGGGGAAACCCATCCTCCTATAGAACCTCAGGAAGGAATACAGCCCTGTAGACAGCTTGATTTGAGCCTCTCAAGTTCCATTTTGGACTTCAGACCACGGGAAGTATAAAATAACAAATTTGTGTCATTGGAAATTACCATATTTCTTTTAATAGTAACAGGAAATGAATACAGTCTCCACCTCCTTTCTGAATAAAATTGTGAGTGCCATTTTCCCTTTTTTGTTTTAATTGACAACAAAACAGTGATCAAATGCTTAAAGTTGGGGCTATCCCTGTGTGTTTGTGGAATCCGACTCGTGCTTTATGACTATGGGCACCAAGTACTAGTGAATAACAAGTAATATTGAAATTTTATTTTTTTAAAGGAATATTGATTATGGATTCATCACAGAATGAATGTGATGAATGATAAAATGTGCTCATGTTAACTGACTTGGCAATGATTTTATTTGTTTATCATTTCCTCTGCTCCTCACGATTTAATGAATAATAGACGATCAACACTGAAAAGGTTATAAAATGGGAGAGAAAACGCCATTAAAGTGGACTTCCTGATTTGCGTATCTATACGATGAACCAGAATTCATTTTATAGCTAAAAACTGGAAAGACAAGTGCATCCCATCATAGAGGACGGTGGAAAATGTGAGGGTGTGGGGAAACTGTCATAGAACGCAGGCTCACCTCCCACGGAAGAAGAAGACTGTGCCCACACCCTCACCCAGAAGAGAAATACAGGGGTCTGCCTTGCCCTAGGAACTGCCTTTGAACTGGACTCGTAAGTATTGCCTATTTCTGGGCTAGCAGATGAAAAACAGGCTGGGATGTAATACGCAGTTTGAAGGGATATCAACTACTTTTTTCTTTTATTATTCAGACCCTGTACACTCTACTAATGCATAAGTACTTAGCTCTGATGTTTGGAAGCAGAAAATATCCTAAGTGTTTCTTAAAGAATATTTTGGTCTTTTCTAAACCCCACTGAAATGCCAAAATCCTAGAAGCTTCAGCTTTCAGTATGTAAAAGTTTCACTTCCAAAAGAGTTTAATCTTGTTTTTCTATTCAATTTTGCTTTTTAGAGTAACTGTGTCTTGAGAGCTGGCCAGGAGTAAGAATGGTGTTTGGAAAGAGAAAAGGTAGAAACTGAAGAGGCAGCAAGAGACTCACTCCAGCAATCAGACAAACAAATCATCTATCTTCCTGGCTCCAGTCAGGAATATTCAAAAAGCCCTGTGTCCTGCATAGCAGCCCAGAGCAGGTCTGGTGCAGGAAGCATTCTCTGGCTGAGTCAGAGAAACAGAAAAAAAAACCTGATTTCTCTCTGAGCAGTAAGTACAGAAGATGAGCCTGTGTCAGTCTCATTAGGAATAATAGAAAGAAATTGCTCACAATCTTCTCTAATGCATTGCCAGCTTTCTGACAATGGGCTCAGCAATTAGTTTGTCAATTTTTAACCAAATGCAAAAATAATAATAATCCCCTGAGTGAGCGTTTGATCTGCCCTATCACCTTTCACCTGGTGATCCAGAGGCCTGAAGCAACCTCCTCCAGCCTTTGGACATTTGCCACACCTACTTTTGAGCAAGGAATTAATCCACCTCTTACAAGGACTCTCAGAAAAATCCAGTGGAAAATCCTAGCCATTCACTCTTCCCTGTCCTGGTCCACCTAAATCTTCCCCAAAAAGAAAAACAAAATACCCTCTTCACTTTTTCTTAGCCAAAGCAGAGATTGATCCTTTAAAATATTTGACCTCTGACCTCCTTATGGGAAATTAATTTCACGATTAAGGAGTTATAACTACACCCCTCCCCCCACCAAAAAAAAAATCTGTTTTGCTTGCCAGACCTCTAGCTGACTACAACCAGCACAGAGTACTGCCCTTTGGACCCCTGGGAGAAGTCACACGGCCAGCCGTCCTGGGCCTGGAAATGATGGGGAGGAGGAAGCCGGAGGGTGTCATCCCGATATCCCTGAAGCAAACCACCTGGTGGTTAAGGTACTCAGCTGGCAGCAAGGACCTGCCTGGAGGATTCTACCCATGACATTTCCAGCAAATGCCAGCAATGCCTTTGTGTGCCTATTTCTCTCCCATGAGAAAATAATGCCAAACCCTATTACTGCCTCTCCTCAGAACACTTCCGAGAAAACATTCCATGAATTCAAAGCCCAGTAACCATGCTATTAATATTTCCAGTGCAATGGCTGCGTTCTTTCTAAGGCTGAGATGACTCGAGGCCCCCTCCCAGGCCCTCCCGGCGGAGGGCAGCCGGCGGAGAGGACAGAGACGGTGTTCTGGCCAAGGACAGATCCGCGGAGAGAAAGCAGGTTGCAGAGCGAATTCCTCTTCCTCCCTGTGAGACTTGCTCGTGAACCTGACCGTTGAGAAAGAAAGAGGGCAGACGAGAAAGCAGAGAAGTCCACCGAATGGGCGATCCCAGCGCCTACACCTGACCTTCCTCCTGCCCGTGCCCATCCTCCGTGTCCTCACGGGCTAGGAGCTCATTTACCCTGTGCCTGGAGCTGTGATAGGGCCACGCAGGCATCTCATTCTCCCGGAACCTCCTGCCACCAGCCTGTGAGGACGGCATTGGGTTTGTCCCCGTCACTCACCTGTTAGTTTTAATGCTATGAACCTACTTGTGCGTCTCTCCCGTAAGCTCCCCGGAGCTGGAACCCGGGCTGTTTCCCCCCAGTGCTCGGCACCTAGTAACAGGCCTGGGACAACCCCGGAAGGCAGGGGTGGCTGTCCTGAGTCTCAGATTGCGCTGGTGATTTCCCCGAGGTCACAGAGCTAAGGGACTGTGGGAACCAGCCCACACCCCAAACTCTGGATCGCACCCCTATCCCTGGACCCTGTGCGTCCCCACGGTGAGACGTTCCTCCTTCAGTCGGGAAGGCCGCCCGCCGCGTGATCACAAACAGCTCAGGGTTGCCCTTCATTTTCCCCCCATTGCTGACCTTCTCGGTGGACTCTCCTATTTCCCTACACAATAGCTTCCGAGGGGCTGTCTGTCTACCGTAGTCACGATGATCAGAAGGGGAAGGAACTGGAGGTGGACGGTCAGGCAGAGAAAATGGAGGGAGTGGGTTTCAGAACTGGAGAGGTCTGCGCCACGCAGCCTTGAGAGCCACGCAGCGAGCTGATGGACAGCGACAGCCCTGCCTGTTGGGAGGAGACGGTGACACGTGCAGAGACCGCGGACCACGGCTCTGCTGGCCTGCGCCACGGGGGCCTCCAGGGTGGGAGCCCTTGGTGCTAAGCGGAGGAATGCAGAGAAACGCTGCGCTCACAACCAGAGATCTTCCCTGTGAGCACCTGGGTAAGTGTTTCCTCTTTGGAGTATCCTGGGTCCTCAGTACTTCAAATCCACGAAGAGCTGGGGAAAGAGATGAGAACAGCAATGGAAGGGAAAGTCAGGAAACCCTGTCTGTTCCTTAACGCATACCTGAAGTGTTTCAGGGGTGTCCAACTGTGGCCCACAGGCCACATGCAGATTACCTGAGGAATTTCTTTGTTTTCTGGAGTGGCAGATATCACACAAATTATGCAAGGGCCTTTTTTTTTTTTTTTTTTTGCTCATCAGATTTCATTAGTGTTTGTGTATTTAAAGTGTAACCCAAGTCAACTCTCCTTCTTCCAATATGGCACAGAGAAGCCAAAGGTTGGACAGTTTTCCCCTATAACCCGCTATATGTTTTCTGAGAAACGTCCACCGACATTTCACCGGAGAGCTTCTAATGTGTCCAGACTCACGTAAAATGAGGTATTCGCCCTCCCTGGCTCCTGCACATCAGATAGCACAGTTACTTCTTCAGATCTCTTTACTCCACCCCAGATGAGTGCTCAGCTGTTTCAAGAGTGAGCAGAGAAAGTAGGGCTTACGATGCAAAGTGGAAAACAGCTCTCTAGCTATTCCAGGCTGTCTTTATGGTGTAGGGAGATTTCAGAAGCATCTGCACATAAATTGAGTCCAAACACAGAATAAAGCAAATCCAGAATCACTTACAGGTTGAATGCCGCCATCACTGCCTCGGTGTCGTGGGCCCATCCCTCGGCACACACAGTAGGCAGGACAAAAGAAATACATGGACAGAACTGCCTATTTACCCGGTCTTTATTCTACTGCAGCCAGGAGCAGAAGCTGACACCCACAAGGACCCTTTACAGCAAGGGATTATCTATCACACCGTAGAAATACATAAAAGATAAATTATCCCTGAGATCATCATGCTTCCATTGACCTGCTCAAGGTCCCCAGCTGCGGTGAGACGTCACAGTCACAGATCCGCCAGCAGCTCGCTGGGCCTGCATTTACTTTAATCCTGCAGGAATGGGACCGGATGGCGTTTGCGGACACATACTTCATCAAGTTGGAATTCTGGGGGTCTGATTCAGATTCACACAAGTTTAGTAATTTGCTTTTGTTAACGAGATCTTTCTCGGCTTCTGCAGTGTTTACAATATGAGATCTAATTTGGGCTTAAAATGCTCATGAAAATTAACTGCATTACTTTTAAAAATGCAATTGGGAAGAGATGAAGAGGGAAAACGACGTGGCATGCCACAAACTTACCACGTTTGCACATTTGCTGGAGAGTCCTCCCAGCTGCTGGCGCTGATGAACTTCATGTATACGAAGGCGCCAGCCCTCTCATCGGGCCTGACTTTCAGACGTGGGGACAGATTAGGAAATCTACTTTACTACTTTTTGTAATGAGAGAAATTTAAAATCTATCTGGGATGAGAACTTCATGGTTTTATTTATTTTAACACTTAAAAAGTATACAAGACAGAATAGGGTGCATTGCGAAAGATTATCTAGGCTTTTTTTTCCTAGAATAATTACCTTTCGCTTACTTAGTGTGCCCATGTGCCAGGGACCATTCTCGGCTTACCCTACCTCACAACAGCCTGGGGAGGACGGGAAAGCAAAGAGAGAAAGGATTTTCCCAAGCTTCACTGCTTCTCAACACCATGTTACCTGCCCTTGACCTCACCCATCACTGCTCTGATATGCTACTTGCTCTAAACTGCTTCTTAGGAGAAAAAAAAAAAAAATCTAGGAAAGCTCCATTAGATTATGACAGCCATATCCTTTGAACATAAATACTACTTAAAATACCTTCAATTTATGTGTTTAATAAAACCTAGCCAGGTGAATTTCAAGCCTAGACTACAAAGGTTGGATCAGTCTAAACGGATCAAAAAATATGGGCACAAAGTTTAAAGAGGAGGAAAAACATTACAGCTTATTCTGAACACAAAGATATTAGTGTGGTGCTTCCAAGGAAAGACCAGCTGACTGCCCCCAATGGAGACAGGTTCTTTGAGCCACAGAACTAATTTCTTCATCACACCAAGAGTGGACCCGGGTCCATCTCAGAGGAACCGGAATGGCGTATACACAGAGACTCTCAGAGCATTAATTTCCAGTGGAAGTTAAATCTGCCAGTGGACCACTGTCCACCTTGTTCTTTCCTTAGGCTGACCAGTTGGGGGAGTAATCAGCATCAGAGGGGCTGGTGAACATCAGGATGCACATTCCTTGTTAAATGCAGATAAATGGCATCACACGGTGGTAGGTTATCCATGAATCTTCTGCAGTGGGAAGGGCCTGTGAATCAGAGCTGAGTTTAATGGCTGAGGCTACCTCTCCTTTAGATAATACCTTACGTGGAGAGACTTCTGTGACGCTTGTTCAGCCTTAGACTAAACTACTATCCTTCCAGTTGACGTGTTCCATCAGGTTATAGGCAAGTGCTTGCTTTCCTGGAAATCATTTCACCTGTATTCAGTGGCTTTTATATATCTGTACTCTAATCTTGTAAGGGTTGAATTTTGACGGTCGCTCGCATTGGGGTTCTAGGGAAGCAAACTTTGAGACAGGATGTCTAAAGACGTTCTTAGGATCACTGCCTGCAGAAGGGAGGGGAAGGCACAGGTCTGGAGCAGCAGCCCCCACCTGTGCCCCCGAGAAGCTCTGGACCTAGGGCGACCCTGTGGAGCTGTCCTCAGTTGGGGTGAGGTGGTCGTCCCTCCAAACTCCTCCCCTGGTCATGGGCCATGGGTCACCCTGGATGTATGGAAGGCGGCTCTCTTCCACAGAGGTCATCCCCAAAGGATGTGGGAAGCTGAGCACTGCCAATAGCAGCACTCAGCAATTAAGGAAGTAAGTCCTTCCAGGCTGAAGGGGATGTCAGCAGCTCGCAGCATCCAGCACAGGAATAATCCTAAATTCCCGGAGAAGACCTCACAGAATCCCTGCTATTCTTTTTTTTTTTTTTTTTTTTTTTTGAGACAGAGCCTCAAGCGTTCACCCGGGCTAGAGTGCGGGGGCATCACAGCTCAGAGCAACCTCCAATTTCTGGGCTCAAGCGAGTCTCTTGCCTCCGCCTCCCAAGTAGCTGGGACTACAGGCGGTTGCAGCCACCATTGTTGTTTGGTGGGCCCGGGCTGGATTCGAACCTGCCAGCTCAGGTGTACGTGGCTGGTGCCTTAGCCCGTTGAGCCACAGGCACCGAGCCAATCCCTGCTATTCTAAAGGAGAGAACAGAGAGGTGATGGGGAGTGGAGAAGGCCAGCCAGGTTTCTGTCTGCCTGACCTAAAAGACTGGGAAGAGCAGAAAGGCCTCCCTGCAGCCAGCATGGCCCTAGGGCTAGCCACCACGCGGAGTCCAGCCTCCTGCCCTGCTCTCCAACCTCTCCAGGCTGCTCTGGCCTTCTCTCCACCCTCCAAGAGCCCAGCTCTCCAGCGCCCCAGGAGCCTCGCACGGCATGCTGCAGCCTCTGTGGAAACATTCTTCTGTCACCCCTTCCCTTGCTGGAAACCCCCTCTCCCTCAGGTGGCAGCTTAGACATGACGTTCCCAGGGATGCGTCTCCACCAGAAGATGGATGAAGCTCTCCTGCTGAGTGAGCTCACCCTGCCTTCACTCCTCCATCCTGTATAATTCTTCTACCTACTTCTATGTCATGTTTGTAAGCTCTACAAAGAAAAGGACTACATCTGTTTTGCTCACCATAGTTTTCCCAATGCCTGGCGCAGAGCCAGGGAACTATTCTAATAAGTGCTCAGTAAACAATGAATGAATGAATGACATCTCAGGGCAACTCTGAGGGTGTTGGGTGAGAAAGGCCCCAGAATAGAGCTCTGAGATAATATGAAAATGATTCCACTTCCAGAGATGACCTTCCCCAACCTGGGTTGGGTGCTCCAGCAAGATGTTCACACAGTGCTGGACTCCTGCCATCACGCGCTGAGTAAACAGCCTTGTAACTGCCTGCTGCCTGCTGGGCGCCTTCCTGCTACACTGCAACATTCTTGAGAGCAGAAGCTACTTCTACCTTACTCATTGTTTTATCCACAAGACATAGCACAGGGGCAGGTATATAATAGGTATTCAATAAATGTTTGTTGAATAAATAAAAGAGAGAAGTACATTTATCTAGAAGAATTCAGTGAAATATTTTCAAATTTACACTGGCATTAAAGTGCAGTGTAATGGTGTTAAACCAGCTTCCAAGAGAGCCAGAAACAGAAGAACAAGGATTTGGGGGGCTCTCTTGTGAATACAGGTGCCCTGGGAACCTCACTTCAGTGCTAAGAGGGTCTTCCCTTCCATTCAAACCATTACGTGACAAGTGACACATTTGGCATATTTCAGCAATAATTTTAATTAGAGCTATGCGGTAACAAGGACTTACTGAGAGTCTATCAAGATGCCACAAATGTCATCAGACAGCATTATGTCATTAAATGTTCATAGAATCACTGGGGATGATGACCTCCATTTTCCAGGTGATAAAATCAAAGCTCAAAAATCCAGATTCCGTCACCTGACCCAGTTCACCAACCTCGTTAGCAGTACAGCAAGAATCAAAAACAAGGCACTCTGGACTCCACAGCCTGTGTTCTTCTTGAGCACCATGATAAGCTTATCTATATGACACACTCTCTCCAAAGAAGGGCATTAAATGGGACATTTAACTACATGCACAAAACTGATACACAACTCAGTATTATTTTAACTTTCCAAATATTTTACTACCATTCTCGTTTCACCATATCATACTCACAAAACAGGGAGAACAGAGCTAATTATAGCATTTAACATGGTTGAATGAAGCATCCACTTGGAGAGCTTGACTGCTATTGTCTGAATGTTTATGTTCCCTCAAAATTCATAAGTTGAAACTTAATTCCCAGTGTGATGGTATTAAGAGGTGGGACCACTGGGAGATGATTAGATCATGAGGGCAGAGTCTTCAGGACGGGTTAAGTGCTCTGCTAAACAAAGATCCCAGGAAGCTGCCTTCTCCTCCGGCCTTGTGAGGACATAGAAGGTACCATCTGTGCGGGACCAGCTGCCACCGGACACTGGGTCTACTGGAACAGCCGTGTTGGGACTTCCCAGCCTCCGGAACTATAAGCAATAAATTTGTGTCAATTATAAATTACCCAGTCTAAAGTGTTTTGTGATAACAGCCAAAATGGACTAAGACCCTGACAGTGGTCTAGTCACCAATTCCCTTCTAATGGCTTCTCTTCCCCTAGCTATTCAACCTAAGTTCTATAAGCAATGTCCTTTGCTTTGCAAAGCTGATACAGAACCTAACCTTTTTTTCCTATATGCACCCAAGGCAATCTACTCACACTGAAATCGTGCATTTAAAGTGCAGAGCCAGAAAGGGAGAGAAAGGAGCTTGCGGGCTTGCCTGTCACGACAGGGCTGCCTGGAACATGACCTGGGTCAGGCTGTTCTTTCATTCTGCCTTGCCACACCTCAAGGACAAGGTATGTTAGGGATATCTAAAAAATTAATGTATTAGAACATTCTTAGTTGTTAATTTCTGTGTTTCCATGGTAACAGAACCATCAACCAGTAAATGTATCCTTTTCTCCTGCAAATAAAAAAATGTTTTCTTCAAGGAAAAAAACATTAATGACACATTTATCCACTTTGTTAAGTAATGTATCTTTGGAGCTTCTGATGAAATCCATGCTTCCCCCAAACCCCCCAACACCACCACCATTCTCTCATTCTTCAAAGACTTATCCAAGAACTGAAGTTCTGGATTAAGAAAAAGAAAAGTCTAGGAAAGCTTTCAGTGTAATCAAGAAAGGAGTTACAAATCTAAGAGAAAGATATAAATTGGCCTTTCTCCTGAATCCAGGAAAATTATAACATTTTCTGAAAAATGATTTCAGAGCATAAGTTTACAAACTTTGTACAAAATAAGCCTAGGAAACTCTATAGCTAAATATTATCAATCATCATTCCTGGCACGTTTGCTCATTAAATGAGTGCAAGTCAAGCAGGTCTTTATCGTTGTGGAAATAGCAGATCTGCACATTTCGTGTTATTCAAAATATTTGTAATAGAACTGCTACTTAATATATAAGCATAGCATTGGCTGTCACATCACAGTTTGTTCTCGATGGAGGAGGAAAGTGTCACACCCAGCAGTATAGCTCCTTGAAGTTTTGCCCATGATAATAGCGTATCCTGGAGGGCGAAGAGAGGGGAGGAGGAGGAAGCAATTGTAAAACTGAAGGAAACAGGATATGGGGTTCTATTTGCTAAGGGAAAAACAGCTGGAAATACACTGTGGTTGTTAGAGAAAATGAGAAAGTTTCTCGGAAATTAAATTTGGGAAAGATGAAATTGAAAGCAAGAGGAAATGAAAATTCTCTCTGATTTTAAGGAAGGCATAGTTAAGAAACAGTGAAGTGAAGGTAAACATTTTCCAGATACTTCTGTCTAGTTCCCATTTGGGGACTGGCCAGTTCTTCTCCTTTATTGATTGTTCCATTATACTATTTATCTTATTTATTTATTTTTAAACTCTCTTTGTGTATTAGGGTTATTAACCATTTCTTTCTATTCCACGTGAGTCCCTGTTTGTCAGTCTTGTTTGCGACAGGCACTTATTTCCTATGCAGAAGTTCTAAATTTATAATCAGTCAAACCTATCAATTTTTTCCTTCATGCTTTGTGGATTTATTATTAAGCTTAGGAAGGCTTGTTAAAATTTATTATTAAAATTCCAATATTCTAAAATCCTATTTTCTAAAATTAAAATTAAGATTATTAAAATTTCACCCACTGGCAATTAAAAAATGCAAATAAAAATAAGATTTAACTTTTCACCTATCAGATTCATTTCTTCAGTAAACAGCTGTCAAGTGTGACAAGCATTATACTAAGATCTGGGGACACAGGGAGAAAGAAAACAGAAAAAAAATCTCTGCCCTTGTGACATTTACATTCTATTGGACCAAAGATAAGTAATAAACAAGATGAATAAGTAAACTGCATAATATATTAAGGAATAAGTGCTATGAAATGAAATAAAGCTGGAAAGGAATAGGGACTGCTGGGGGGTGGGACAGGTGGCAATTTAAACAGGATGATGGGGAAAGGTCTTCCTGAGGGAGCCATGCAATATCTGGGGGACAGTGATCTGGGCAGGGCTGTTCGGTACAGCAAAGAGACCCATGTGGACAGAGGGAGGTGGAGAATGAGTAAAAGTGAAAACAGGTTGGAGTATTAAGCCAGCCTTGTACCTGGTGACCTCGGGCTTTGTGGGCCACAGTAAGGAACTCCCTAAGGAGGCTTTGACTCTGAGTGGGATGGGATGGCCATGGGCGGTTTTAACCAGAGAGTTATACTATCTTACAAATTACTGGAATTGCTCTGTCTTCCCTGTTGAGGACACACTCTTTTGGAAGTAGGGCAACTTGTCAGGGGACAAGTCCAATAATACAGGTGAGAGGTGTGTGTCAGCGACCTGGCCATGTAGTAGCAGAGAATTGGATGTGACAGCAGGGAAAAAGATAAGAGTCACCGGTGGCAGCAAGATCTTTGGCCTGAGCAGCTAGAAGGACGGAGGACCCGTTAACTGAGCAGGAAAGGCTGCAAGGGAAGCAGCCTGGGAGGGAGAGGAACCCTGGGGAAGGTTGAGGGGCTTCGTTTGAGACTGGATAGCAATTAGGAATCCACATCAAGTTGTCAGCCAGCCAGCCGAGGCAACGGGGCAACGCTGCACAGCTCCTTTCTGTCTCTGAATTGGAGATGTGCTTGTGGGGAAGTTAATGCCCTGAGACTGGGTGAGATAACAGGGAGCCTGACAAAGATTAAAAATATTGACAACCTCAAATATGGACAAGGCAACAAAACGCACGTTCTCCCACGCCTCCGTCTAGAGCAAGATGACCCTCTGGAAAGCGTTTGGCAACGCGGATCAAGATTTAAACATGCATAACTTTGACCCATCTATTTCAAAAAATTCATTTTAAGAAAGAAGCAAAACAGCTGAGTGAAAATAAGGATGCTTGCTTCTTTAATTATTATAGTGAAAAGCTAGAAATAATCTAAAGGGCCAACAAACAAGAGTTGTATGTCACATACACAGTTAATATCAGATGGCCATTTGAATTTACAGTATAAAGATTTGCATTCATCCGTGCTGTTGTGTCTGTAGTTTATTAATGCTAAATACTTTAACAAATATAGTGTGATATAGATTACATGACCATTGCCTTCTTTTCTTTATAGTTTAGGCCACACCCCAGGAGCAGACGATTGTTCTAATCAGGAATCCACACCCTGGAGTGATCAGCTAGCATTTTATCAAAAAGCCCACACTCCAGAGGCCTTACTAAAAGTCCTCTGTAATCCACATCTCTAATCAACAAGAAAGGTTTTGCTAATTAGCATACTGAATTTCAGAAATGGGTTTTCATAGGGGAAATTAATGGTTGTTAATGAGCATAATGGATATTAGAAATGGGCAATCATTGGTGAAATTCGTGGAATTCAAGTTCTGTGAATCGGCTAAAATGCTTTGGAGGTACGTGATATTTCCTCCCCTTACACGAACATAATGAACAGTAGAGAGGCCTGAGGCCTGTATTCGTAGCGATATTCCCGGAGTCTGAAGCCTTCCTTATTTAGTCACCAGTTTCCAGACTTCGTGTTGTCTAAGGGTAAGAGAATCTTGTCTGAGCTCTATAGGGTTTGCCTCAGATGAACATTTCTTTGAAGTTGTGGTTACAGTGCCTAAGAGAAAAAATTACGGAGCTTCAATGAACAGGTTAAATATATTGTTTTGCTAAAGATTTTTTATTGCATATCTGCATAGATGGTAGAATCAGTTCTGAGATCCACTTTGATCACAACTTGGGAGCAAGAGCGTGCAGAGTAGCTCACCCCCTCTTTCTTTTCCTGCGGCTACTCTTTTTAACTTAGAAAAACCAAGGGTCGTGCACGACTCAGGCAAACAGCTGCCAGGGGACAACTCAGAAACAGGTGTAAGACAAATGCCATCTACACCATCTTCCCCAAGTATTCTAGAAGACAGGGATGCTTAAGGCAGGAAAAGAAAGAGCTGATATTTGGGTTATGTTTTTATGATAAGGAAAAAAAGGTAAAGCTAAAAATCGTTTTTTAAAAAGTGAAGCAAAAACACAGATCATGCCAAATCTCTCCTTTACTTTTATTTATATGATATTGGTTGTCTATTTTTTGAGACTTTGGGGAAAAAAAAGATGCTAACTGATATCTTCATACTGAGCCTCAGAGTCAAAGCACTCTATAATGTCTTATTTGACAATGTGAATGTTACTTTTTTGGCATTATTATTACTAATATTGCTTAATATTTTGCTGCAAAAAAAAAAAGTGAAGCAAAAATAGAATGGACAGGTGGGGGAGAGAATGTCTGGAGAATTCTATCAACTTTAACAGCCCACTGGGAATTGACAGTTCACCAGTATTCCTGTACCTCATTGTTCAAACTTCAAGGAGGGGTTGGAGGTTGGCCTAGATCCAGTCGCAAAGAGACAAGGAGGATTGTCAAGGAAGAAAGGAATTTTAATGCCAAAGACATCTGTCGGAACAGGAGAAATAGTCTCACATCACCCCCCAACCTTAGAGAGACCATGGGCTTCTTATGTGAGGAGGAGCCAGGAGCACTGGGACAGCTCGTAAAGGACAGTGACTCTGGACATCAGGAATCGTGCTCAGGGGCCTTGGGAGCCACAGCTTCTTCGTTTTGTAACAACTGTGCGATTTCCGGAAACAACTCCAAACGCTCAGTAGTTAGTTGAGGCAGGAGATAGTAAAAACATACAGGGGTTATTGAAATTTGTTCATAGAGCCAGTTACGTGATTTTTTTCATAGTAGGATTTGGGACTCGAATTACCTAGAAATTTCTTCTACTTTTTTTTAAATCATCATGTCACAAGTGACCAAATACATTTGGATATGCACAAACTTTGAAATATGTACCCTCTCCGGTTCCCAGCTCCTCTCCCCAAAGGCAGTCAGCAGTATTTAGCTTAATTCCTCTCATTCCTTTTAAGGAGAGGATGTTATTTTTGGCCATTCAAATTACTAACATTTTCCACTGACTCCTGATGCTGCTCCCCTCCTTCCTCTCTCCCCCTCTCCTTGAGGTAGTCTCGAGGCCCCCTTTTTTACTTCCCATTCTGTCGCTTTCTTCCTGCTTCCTCCGCTCTCTCTCCTTATCCTTATTCTCAAGAGATCCCAGATACCCAGAGAAAATAATGGCATGTTAAGAAATAGCCTGGGAAGGAGCGTTCCTGAGAGAATTTCATCAGTGATTAGTCCACCCCAACATTACAGAAAGGGCGCGTCTTTATTAGCCTACTGCCTTCCTGAGAGGTAAGCAGAAGCCCTGATTTACACCTCAGGAAGGGGGGGATAGTAATCAAATGACAAAGTTTTCCAAAAATCTTTCTTCCTGATTTTAAAAAGGGCAGAATAGAAACAGATACAGAATTGAAGGCTAAATCGCGAATTCCGATAAGAACATCCTGAAACACCATTTCCTCTTCAAACAGTGCTTTTTAAAAATACTATTTGCTTTCAACTCACCCATCCCTGTCTGGATGAACATATGTTGCCACACAGATTATTCCCCTTTGAAAATATCCACTGCCCTACCAACCAGCAGGAAAAGGGAAATTTCCGGCAGGGGTGGGTGGGAAGACAGGAGCCACCCTGTGAAGTGCTTTAAGTAGCTGGCTGTTTCCTTTCTGTGTATCTTTTTCTCCCCTCCCGCTGCTAGTACTGTTGTTTCTGCTTTGCAAGGACATGTCATTTTACTTTCCACTCTCTCTCCCCCTCTTCTTAATTGGCCTGCAGTAAAAATACAAATTGCACCATTGTATTTTATTAGTAGCCATTTCATGGGCAAAAAAAAAATGCCTTCTAAGTACTGCCTGGAGGGTATTAATCAGACCTGCTGACTGTCCTAAGCGCCCACTTTTATAGCATTACCCCCAGCTGAGGCCAGTGGGTGGAAAACCTGTCTCCCCCAGCACCCCCCCCCCGCCCCCACCCTGGGAACATTTTGCTGGTCACATCCTCTCATTAGCTAAGACACAACCAAACGGGGTGGCCCCTGTCCTGCCTGTGCCAAGTACACAGCCCAAATCTCTCTTCCGCCTGTTAGTTTTAATGCCTGTTGGACTTTATGGCCCTGAAAAAGTCTCTCTCTTTCTTTGCCTCTCCTTCTAGGTACCAGAGCACAGAGTGAATGTCTGGATCTTAAAAACAGCAGCTCAGCTTCATAATCTTCTTTAAAGTCTCATGGCTTGTCAAAGACGTCCTCCTTTCTTGGAAGCAAAATCCAAGAAAACTGTAGTCCCAAAGAGGCTGATGCAAGAGTGAGGTTCTGGCTAGACAAGCACAAGGAAATGATCCCCGGGGGGATTGTATGCCGCCCTGTTCCTGTCCTCTACATATCACTATATGTTTCAATAATAAGCACTTACTGAAAATGCACTTATGTTATAACAGTGATAAAAGTTTGTTGTGAGATTTCAGTTTCCCAAAGCTCAATTCTTTGTGTAAACCTCGCCACCAACTTTCTGCTGTCAGATATCTTGAAGTTTACTTGAGTGTGCTCTGAAACAGCAAAATGGAAAAAGCAGGTAAAATGTTTTTTCTATATAAATATAAAAAGCAAAATGGTAGAACAAATAAACTGATTGTGACCTAATTTCTGCCTTAATTTATTCATTTAGTAACTAACTTAGAAAAGTGCCTGTGCACCTCTATGGCAGAGGCTGTATGCCAGGATCACCTCCTCATTTATTACTAAGCTTATTGATACAGTCCCGCAAGTCAGTACGAAATACACTGAAACTTAGTCTTATATTTAACTGATTGGCTTGATGCATCATTGACAATTTTGCTAAGGTTCTGTTTTCTCTACTTTGTGTTATTTCTTCAACATCTGTATTTTTTCTTCATAAATGTTCATGAGGTTCAAGCCTTTGTGACCATAATGATTTTGGGGGGGACGTTTCCGTTTCCAAGGGAGCTTTTAACAGCAATGCGTTCAATGCAGGAAGGAGCCGGTGAGAGGAGCTTTCTGCTGTTATCGGGGCTTCTGTTTACATCTCAGAAGCGCACACATCACTTGTGGATGTGTCGCCCTCCTACATTCGGGATTCTTCCAGGTCAGTCAACATATGTTCAACAAACTGGAAGCTCCATGCTGTGATTTTAGGGGGCAGGAATCACTCCCTCTCAGGCAATGAGCCTGAGAACAGGTTCAGGAAACCACAAAGAGAATGAGAAGGGGCAGCGAGCAAGCAAAACAGGAGACAAAGAAAATAACATCACATCACAGAAGCCAAGAAAAGAGAGTCGAGAAAGACACTTTCCATGAGAAAAATATAACAGAAGACCCGGAGACGAATAGAGTAGACTCCCCAAAACCACAGGAGACCCCAGGAAAAACAGAGAGAGTGACCTTCAATGGCCGTGCATTGGACGTGCAGGGCAGCAGGTCACAGCTGAGTGTGCTAAGGAAGTGGGAGATGTTTGACTGACTCTGCTCTCAATACGGCGAGTGCTGTGTAATCCATTTGCCCCTCTGTCCCCTACTCTTACCTTTCAGGACCACATCAGCAGAGCCTCTGTGCCCTCCGGCCAGTGGGAAGCCTTACAGGAAGTTGGAGGGGGGAGGAAAGGAGAACAAGGTCAGGGCATGAGTCTCTCTGGCCGCTTCCCCGTGCGGTTTCCCCAAGATGACTTATGTCTTCATTAGAGGTAACAGCTCCTCTTGGCAGGCGCGCTCTGCAATGCTCTCTCTGCCTGCAGGTGTGGAAGCCGGCTTGGGTTCCAGTACAATTTGTGCAGCTCCAGTTCCCTGAACTATCCTCCTGCTTTCCATGGACCCACACCATCACAAGTATAATTCTTTGGGTTTTCTTGAATTATCTTCATTTGAGTGTTTCATTTATTTCCAGTTAAGACCTTGATAGAGAGAGGCATCGCCAAGTTTTTTGGAGGGAGAAAGTGTTTTAAAACCAGCTGTTCAGGTTTCATCTCTGGTTAGTAAAATGAGGCCCGTAGGGTTGTTTTTCTTTGAATTTGTTTGTTTTTGTTCATTTTGTTTTTTTTAAGGCTGAGGCTTATTCTTGGTCCTGGACCTACCTTATTCATGGACTCACCTGGTGCCCTTCACCTTCCTACAACTTCTGAAAGATCGTGATCCTAACCAATCCAAAATCTCGGTCAGATTTCAGTTGCTGGAATTAAAAACACGTCTACAGTTCAACATGAATTCAGGACTAATTTGCCCAAATCCTATTACAATGTGAGCATCTCCAAGTAGGCTGCATCAGACAATGTCACTTGACCTCCTTGAATTCCCCCAAAACGAAATGGCCAAGCTGAGCATGGAAAGGGCAGTCAGCCAGTTGGATTTAGCCATTCTAATTATATATTCTAACACCAATGGAAGTGGCCTTCGAGGAAGTTACACCACCTACTTGACATGTCTTTTTATATTGTGTGTCACAGGGGATTTTTTTCCTTGACCTGATTTTATAATCACTTTGCTTAACAGGAACCATATTTGGAAGTCTGGGGGGTTCTGTTCCATAGCAGCTCCTGAAAATAGAGATGTTCTTCTTATTCAGACACGGCAAATGTCGAATTCCTACCTCTCAGTAGTCTAGGTTAATTGCTTCACTTAATATCCTACAGTAGCAAGTTCTACAGCCTAATTCAATGTTACACTAGGAAAAAAAAATCCCTTTGTGTGAAATTGGGTCTCTACGTTAGACAAGAGGAGAAAGGAAATCGCTGTTAGCACTCATCTCTCCCCCAAATAAATGTTATATCCCAAATAAATGTTATCTTCATTAACAGTCTCGGGGTGGAGGGCGAGTAACAGTCTCACACTCCTCTTTGTGAAGTCAATTCCACATGTATGTCTCGTTAAGTAGAAGCTGGCTCTGTAAGGCATGTGCAGAGAAGCTTGTATCTCTGTATATAAATCACATCTCTTCCCTGTGACAAGTCGTGTCCAGGCAAAGCTTATTACAAATTCAGTTTGAAATCTCGAGAAGGAATAGGAAAAAAAAATAAAATAACAACAGCTTTATGGAGCTATACTCAGGAAATGACTTGAACTCATCCCAATTTTAAAGTTCCATTCTATCCAGCAAGCAGCTAAAACCCCATTTTCCAGGGGAACTGCCCTTACAGGGAAGGTGTGGCAAAGCCATCTGCTGCTTTATAGTGATGGTTTTCAGCCTTGTTTTGCTGGTCCAGCTATGAAATTGCACTAATCACAGAAACAGACTGTTTGGCCAGGAAGCAGTGTATGCCAGGTACAAGTGAATTTAAGCCCACATGTAATGAAGCTACAAGCTTAGTTTGCAATTTATGTGCAAGTGGTTTTGTATTTATTGATCTGGACCAAGTGCAGGTCCTATAGGGGAAATATGACAGATTTCATCTGTCTGACAGCCAAGTCTAATTGTATTTTCAGTCTAAAATGACCAAAGACAAAAGTGCACATGTTGAGAGCCTTCACTCTGGTGCCATATGGAGTATTAGATGCAGGGCTGTGGTCACTGTACGTTTCATTTTAATAACCAGACACAGACTGCATCCTGAACAGCTAACGCAAGAGAGGTGAGAGTTTTTAATTCAAGTCTGAATTAATAGACCATCTGATTCCGCCTGAATGTGGGTGGGCCATTTTAAGGAGTGCTGTTTATAGGCATGATTGGGGGGACTTTGAAAAATGTGTCATATATTATTGATTCATCTGGACCATGAAACTTCCAAGCCAAAAGTCAAATACTTCCCGCAATGGTTGTCACTAAAATTATATCCAGTACTTCTGGGAAGGCCTGGCATCTTAAAAATCAAAAAGCATCTTCTGTAGCCTTGCTTTCTAGTTGTGCAGACTAATTGCGCCTGTGAGGATTGCTATCTGTGATTCCTCCTTCTCTCTCTCTCTCTCTCTCTCTCTCTCTATCTCTATCTCTATCTCTATCTCTATCTCTCTCTCTCGTGTCTGTGTCTCTCTCTTCCTTTCTCTCTCTCTCCCTCACATGCACACACACAAGAAGGCTCATTGTCACAGAAAATCACACAGACACTTCACTAGAAGCCAATACATAACTAAAGAGATTGTTAACTGTGAAACATACCTCAAAAGAATGTGGCCTAATACCCAGCAACCCAGAGGTTGGGTTCTAACAGAGGGTTGTTCTGGATTCTGGATTGTTTTCGCAAGTGCTATTTGGCGTTGTAGCTCTCGTCTCCTTCTTAGCTTCAGGGACCCCACACCATCTCCTTCCTCTCTGCTAACTCTTTCCCAGCCCGTGGGAACAGGCCCCCTTCGCATTCACCGACTACATATGAGCAAGTTCGTTAATTTCTCTGTTCAGTATCTTTCACCTTTGAAAATGGTCCTAACACTCTGCTGTCACAAAGTGGCAACACGGAGGGCTGTGTTAAGGGTTAAATTAGTTAACATGTATTAAAAAGTGAAATGTATTCTAATGCCTAGTCAGAGCAGGTGCTCAGACAATGATACTTTCCCTTCCCTCTTCCCTGCTATCTTTAGACTGTCTCAAAGAATCTTTTATATTCATTGCTTCAGCTCCCACCTCATCTCCATCTTCCACAGCACATCTGCAACCCCAACTCCTCATCTATTATTCATTCTATTAACCTATGATCTGTTAATCTATCATCATCCCAAACTTTCCCCAAATCTCAGACTTGACTCTCCACCGACACTCCAGGTTCAATATCAACAGAACGAAGCTCACCGTTCTTTCCGTCTGCACCCCACGCCCCTGCCCTGCCGTCCTGCAGCCTGTCACCCACTCTCACTCCCCCTTCTAATCATCCTCTCTTACTGAATTGACCACTGTCCTCTCACTCAGCCTGTCTCAAAGGCTTTAGATCATTGTCAATGCAGTTGCTTCTTTTTCCCTCACAACCTATCAGTGACCAGAAATCCCGCCACATCTCACAGCCTTTCAGACCCATCTCTTCCTCTCAGTTTTCAGTGCTACCCTGGCCTCAGCCTTATTTCAGGATTGCCACACCTGCCCTGGCTATGCCTTGCCACTAATTTTCCCCAGGGCACTCAAAGTGGTAACAGTTTTGACCCGCAAGATTGGGCCTCACCTATTCTATTCATTTCTTGTTGCCATAAAATAAACAACAACAATAAGATAATGTGTATCTTGTTATTTATTACCTTATAGTATATTTGTCTTATAGATCATAAATAACTAATAAATAAGATCTATAAGATTTAGCCTTCTGGAGGTCAGAAGTTCAAAATAAGTCTTGCGGAACCAAAGTCAAGGTGGTGTTGGCAGCTTTGTGTTCCTTTGAGAGGCTCCAGGGGCAAATCTGGTCCCTTGCTTTCCAGCTTCAGCTTCTAGAAGCCACCTGTGTCTTTTGGCTCGTGGCTTCTCTCCTCTATCTTCAAAGCCAACAATGCAGCATCTTCCAATCTCTCTGGCTAGCTCCATCTCCCTCACATTCCTGCCTCCCTCTTTCACATCTACGTTCTAAAGATTGCATCCACGTTCTTGTGATTACATTGGGTCTGACTCAGATAATCTACAATTATCTCCTTATCTCAAGATCCTTACTCATAATTACTTCTACAAAGTCCTTTTTGCCATGAAAGGTTGTCAAATTCACAGGTTTCAAGAATTAGGATGTAGAATCTTTGGGGGGAAGACATTATTATGCCCACTATACCCACTTCATCAGTGTTATTTTATAAAACCATCCTCTACTTTTCCAAGGGAACCAACCCCACTGATGTTCTTATAAATCCTCAAATAAACCAAGATTACCTCTATTACAGGAACTTTGCGCATGCTGGTCGGTCTGCCTTTACCTAACTTATTCTCAACCATCTTTCATGCCAGGTCAAGTGCTCTTATCAAATACCCTCACAGTATCATAGATATTTTCTTTCTTATCACATATTATACTTTTCAATTATACACGTATTTTCATGATTATTTCATTAATGTGTATCTCCCCCCTCTAGACTATAAACTCCATGAAAACAGAGAGAGTTTCTGATTTTGCTGAATGTTGTTCCAGAATCTAGATAGAAAGCACGTAGTTGAACAACCCTCCCCACACACACACAATGATGTCAAAATAATAACAAACATGAGTCCTACCCGCCCTATCTGATGCTCGTAACAAACTTCTTAGGTGGCTACTACCACAAGCTTCTTAAATTGAAGAAAGGAGAGGTTGAAGAGCTTGCCAAAAAGACAAATCGAGTAGGTGATTGAATCAGTCATCTATTTCAAGTGGGTTTGCTTCCAAAGACCACGCTGATGCCCTTGTCACATGAGCACCAGCGGAAGTCCAGGGTGAGGAGACATCCCCCATGCCCACTCTCATGGGCCTTCCCGCACACGCACACAGACTCACCTCCTAACCGCTCTGTTGCCCGTGTGGGGAATTTGAAGGACACTCACAGAAGACTCACAAACTGAAGCTAGCCTGTTGAATGAAGTTCCATGAACATGACTCACCTGATCGCCCCTGGCCCTCCCCACACCTGTAAGGAACTGGGGAAGGTGAGGACTTTGGAAGGTGTGGGCATTCCAGAACCCTCATTATCTCCAAAGAGTGAACTGCAAGCCCCAAAAAAGGTGAAAGAAGAGGCAAAGGCATAAAACAAATTCGTGCCGGCCTCTCCCTGAGAGGAGAAGAGGATCTGACAGAGGGCAGACACCTTGCTAGTACCATCTGCTTAATAAGAATGTAGCACTTTGGGGTTAGTCATCGCCCTCATCCCTGCAACCGAGATAAAGAAAGTGAGTGGGAGAGTCTTTCCTAAATCCTGGAGGGCTCTGCTAAGACTAGGACGTAGTATCAGGACCGAATTGAATTCTTGGACACCCAGTTGGTGTCAGAGCATTGGAGAACTGTGTGTTTGGAGAATTGGAGAAGCATGTATTTTGTGTCAGAGAGAATCAGAGAGAAAGATATAAAATTAGAGAGGGAACGCAATTACAGTCTAGCCTAGGAGAATTGGGAGCCGCACAGGTAGCAGGAAGTATTACCTTCAAGGAGTCCTGCTGAGGAGGTTGGCAGGTAGGTCCTTGAATGCCAGCTTAAGAATTTGCATATTTTCTTATAGTTTTAGGTAAAGTTCGTTATTCTAGATTTTTCAGCAGTAAATAGCCTGGAAATTTTTCTCTCATCACAAAGGAAAATTCTACTACTAGCAAAGGAGTAACCCTTTGTTTGGGTTTTTTTAACCACACATATCAATATCATTAAATAGCATTACTATATAAAACTGTTCATAACTTATATTTGAATTTATTGAATTGATTTTTTTTTTTTTTACAGTTTTTATCCGGGGCCAGATTTGAACCCACCACCTCCAGTATATGGGGCTGGCGCCCACTCCATTGAGCCACAAGTGCCACCCTGAATTTATTGAATTTTTGACAGTGTTGTTGTTGTTGTTGTTGTTGTTGTTTTGCAGTTTTCGGCTGGGGCTGGGTTTGAACCCGCCACCTCTGGCATATGAGGCCAGCGCCCTACTTACCAGCCACAGGCACCACCCCGAATTTATTGAATTTTTACAAGATAGCCAAAGTTAGTCAAAATTATCATGGTAGACCCAAGCATGACTTTAACAAACAATTTCAAGTTAAAGCAAGAAAACTCAAGGACAATTTATGTGTATGTTAGCTTTCTTTCTAGAACCATTGGCTGGTTTTAGCCAAAACATATCAATTTTTTAAAAAATGAATAGTACCTAGAATACTCTCTTGTATCCAGGATTACTCTCAACTCAATTGAAACAAATTCTAAGTTCTGCCTCTAATGCTTCTTTTCACAGGTTTAAAAGATGCATTTTGGAGTTTTGCACTGTTGGGCATCCAATTTATGTGGTTATGAGCAGCAGCTAAGCAGTTTATCTTCTATCCATTTTAACTATCAAAACTGAATTCCAATGAAATCTTTACACCGTTAGTATTGTACTATTCCATACGGCCTGCTGACCTGACGAAAATGGGCCAAATTTAGAGCCAATTTTATTAAATGGGGTTATAAGATAACTACTATGTATAAAGCCTTGCAAATTAAGTCAGGCTTTGGGGGTAGAAAATTACTAAAAACACAAGACTTGGAACCAACTTGCCTAGGAAGGGGTGTACTCAAAAAGGTTCAAACATCAACAAGTAAAAAAAGCCTCTGCTCAAACAGATTTGTGAATCCAATCCATACTAGCCAATGACTTTGGTATTGTGTGAATTCAAATTTTTTTTTCATTATTTGCTCTTGCTGCAGTGCCACAAACAACTGTTTTTTCCAATTTCAAAAAGAAGCAAAGTTGGTGTGGGTTGTCGCCAGGAACAGCCAATGAATGATTCATTCTTGCTGAATCATGGAACCCATGGGAAATGTTGCCAATAACTTGGTTTATTTCTTATCTTCAGTTCTCAGCAGACAACATATTTGTCTATATTTTTACAAAGAGTCATAAATTCTTCCGCTGGTATACAAATATAACACAATGTGATTCCATTTGGTCTCAGTCCTCGGGGCTTTGGAAGGAGGAAAACTCGGGTATCTTCATCAGCGGAGGGGACCATGATCCCAACAGCCTGCTGAGAAGTCCTGGGAGAGGGGAAAGGAGGATGATGTGCACAGCTGTAAATCCTTAGTTGCTTCACCAGGTAGCATTTAAATGCAGCGGGTGGCAGTTAGTGACTTTGCACACTTCACAGCTATTTGGGGGCCTGGGCTGTTCAGCTGCATTCCCCAGCACTGCTCAAGCAGCACTGTGGGGCAGTGGAAAGAAGCATGACTGTCCTCTATTTGTTTGACTCTCTCTCTCCCTTTCTCTTTTTAACCTCAGGCAAATTACTTCACTCATCTGTAAAAATGAAAAAATATCTTTCAGGATTATTCTTAGGTTTGATTACCATACTGCAAGAAAAATGCCCAGCACAGCACTGCGTGTAGTAGGTTCTCAGCAAATGTCATTTCCTAGCCTCCTTTAATTTTCCCACAAACAAGATCTCATGGAAAGGTGACCATCTGCACGCCCCTCACGATAAGTACGGGAATCATAATCACACTTAATAGGTCGTGGGCCCAACCCTGATTTTGACATAAATTCAATCCCGATTAAAGCCAAACCAGTAGTTCACCAAAAAAAAAAAAAAAATGTATCTGTGCTACAAAGCATCAGCTTCTATGTTATTGGGATCCATGCAGTGTAAATCTATCAAATGGCCAGAAAATATTATCCCACAGAATAAAAAGGGGCCCTATTACTTTATGACCACGTGGTAGGGTCAACCGTGAATTAATGAGATTTCATCAAGAGCTTTGTAAAAGCCGTCAGGTAGCAGTCAAGAACTGCTCACAGGGGCTTTATTCCTCAGCCCTCCCCCCAGTCTCTTATGTAACCCAACTACCCCACAAAGCCCCTTCTCTGCCCCCAGCCCACCTCACTATAGCCTTTTATCTGACCCACTAAGAAACCAGCACTTGTTCCCACCACATGAGAACAATATCGCCCGCTCTCGCCTCAGTTCTAGGACTTGGAAGAAGGATACTTTCTGCAGCCGTCCTAACCCCCCAGCTCTAAACATCTCCCTGTTCTCCAATAAACTTTTTTCCCAGTGTTACATCTGTGTCAGTATTTTTCCCTTCTCAGATGAAGAAAAACATTCACTCCGAGGCACGTTTTTGAAGCAATAAACAGCTCGCTTCTTTGTGGAAAAATAGGCAATTTCCAAGTAACCCTTGCAAGCATCTAAATAACCCACACATATTTATGGCTGAGTGACTCTTCGGATTGAAGAAACTTTAAGCCTGTGTTTGCAAAGATTTCCATTAACATCTTTGAGCAACCTCTCATCTCATTTTAAAACAAACGGCTCACTCTACAGAAGAGAATATGGTTTGTTTGTTGAGTTTTTCTCCTCCCCTAGCTTGGCTTCCTCAGCAAAGGCTTGATGTGTGCACAAAATACTCCAGGAAGCTCAAAGGGGGAACGTCCCCCCAGAGGTCTTGGGCTCCCGGGAGTGAGGGCAGGAGCCTCTGCAGTGCCCAGGGTCAGCTTTTTTGTCTCATTTTAAGTGAACCTCCATTTCACCTCACCGCTACTTTTTCCCTCTTGCAAGAATAACTCCCCAAGGAAAAGGAAAAAGGCTCTCATCTTCCTACCACCCCCACACTGCTGCAGGATTGCACTGTTTTTAAAGGGTTTGTTCTCAGGAGAAAATGCCATAAGCTATATTTATCTCTTACTAATCCATTTCTCTCTCTACTCCAAGATTAAGGAATTAATGACTGCTACAGCTGCTGTCCTTAGCCACATTAATTACTGTAAATTGTCTGCCGCCTCAAAAAAAAAAAATCCACTTACCAACCAGAGTACGAGGGCAAGGTTCTGTGCAAAGCATTAGGTACCTAACCTAAATAATAAATCAGTGCAGCATCAAGCCCAAAAAGACTCAGACAAGCTTGGGCACTGGGTGTCCACCCACAGGCGTAAGCACAGAGGAAGGGGAGCAGGTGAGAGGAGGTGAGAGAGGGGAAATGCATTGAACAGACACATCCCTTTCCTCAGGGCCCAGAACAGGTCAAATATTAAGGAAACCTACTCTCATATTCATAAAAGCCTGCGTCACTGCAAGCCCTGTTAGGTCATTTTTCAGGACATCACTATGTTTACATCTGCTAAGATGCTTGCAGACAGGCTAGAGTAAATTATAATGTAAGAATGACTCTTCCACCCTGACTGCGGGTGTCCTGTGTCCCACACAGGTCACCCAGACCCCACCCCAGGAGCCTATGCTCTTCTCTCCTCAAAATCCTTTCATATTCCATTTCCCCTCTGTAATGCATCTTTTTAAATTTTTGTTTGTTTGTTTTACATATGATGTCTTTGACATCCAGTGATTTTTAAAATCCAATAGATTTTAGGAGGCACAAGTGTTTATGTTACATGGATGAAGTGTCTAAGGCTAAAGGACAGGTGGATTTTCTTTTTTATCTCTGCCCCTCCCACCTTAGTTTTCAGTGTCCATCACGCCCTTTTTTTTTTTTTTTTTGAGACAGAGCCTCAAGCTGTCACCCTGGATAGAGTGCTATGGCATCACAGCTCACAGCAGCCTCTAACTCCTGGGCTCAAGCGAATCTCTGGTCCGCCACAACGCCTGGCCCTTTTTTGGTTGCAGCCGTCATTGTTGTTTGGCGGGTCCGGGCTGGATTCGAACCCGCCAGCTCAGGTGTACGTGGCTGGCGCCTTAGCCCGTTGAGCCACAGGTGCCGAGCCCATCCCGCCCTTTCCTAACACCTGCCCATCGCTTATCCTGAGAACATGGGATGAGTGTCATGGGATGTCTGTCCCTTCTCAGTTCAACAAGCTTGCGCTAATTCTTAGCCCTGACATGATGTCCCCTCCTCCTGGACGCTTCTTTCCCACATGCTCCTGTGGAACTGCCATCTCTGTCCTGCAGTTTCACAGCGCCAAGGCTGCAAGCACGCCCAGGGCTGGGCTTCTATAATTTTTACCAACTCACATCTTGCTGTCACCTTGCCCCACCCAGCATCCTCCCCTTCCTTTTCTAGCCAAACATCCGCTCACTTCCTTCCCTCCCTTCAGACCTCAACCTTTTCTATTCTGGTTTCTTGACCCCACCACTCCTGGAAAACTGTTCCCTCTAATGTCACCTTGATAAATCCCCAGGGAGCACGTCAGACCTGTGTCAGTGCCATACCCTAAGTCTTAACTCTGTGTCACCCATATCCTCAGCACTAAGCAGCGGCCAGGCTCAGGCAGCTCTGCATTCCTTGTAACCTGGCTCTCACCCACTGGCCGCACCCCCGATGCTACTCCCTAAGTTAGAACTCCATCACCTGTCATCCAGGGAAGCTGCCACAACCTCCCAACTGGTCTTCCTTCTTCCAATCCAGTCTCACTTAATTGCAGCCAAGGTGATCCTTCTTAATAGCAAATCATATTTAAGTCCTCTGCTGGATATCCTAATTTCCCCCTTATCCTTGAGATGAATTTCCAACTCCTCAGCAAGATTCACTAAGCTTCCCATTCTCTCTCTCCTGTCTGGTCAACTTTAACTCTCATCTCTGCCATCACTGAATTTCTCAAGGTCCCTTAAGAGTGTTCTGCTTCCTCTCATCACCAGGCCTTTGCCTATGCTGTTCCTTAATTCTTTTCCAGCCCCTTTTGTCCCACTGACTCTTCCTCACCCTTCATTTCTCAGCTTAGATATCGTTTCTCCAGGAGTCCTCTTCTACCCGCCTCAGTCCTGACTAGGTGTCCCCCACATGCTCCTACAGCACGTGGTCCCTCCCTGTCATAGCACTTAATACAACGTGGTAACCACCTGTTTCCGATTTGGTATTCTACCTTCTCTGCAAGGACAGAGATGGCTGGAAACCAGGCCAAGCTGAGAGGAATTTGTTGTAAGGACACAGAAGGCCTCCTGGGCACCTGAGAACATGAGCTTCCCAGGAATGGAAACATAATAGCCATAAGGAATTGAGGCCCTTCTTTCCACCTCCCCGTCTGAGGTTCTAAGGTCAAAACATCAGGGCTGCCATCAGCACATGACTGCCTCTTCCTCTTTCTCTCCTAGGCAGCTCCTCCTTCTTCAGCTCAGTTCACAAGGCCAACCCTGCCTGGCCTGCATTACCCGGCTTCCAAGGTCAGCTTGCCTCTTCCACTGCTAGGGCTACCAGTGTAATAACTCCGATTCCTGATTCTAAGTTCCTGAAGGATGACCATCACTGGTCCCTCCTATTTTTCTGGCTAGCCTCAGGATAAATGCCCTTGATTCATGTCTGTCGCTTTAAACAAGAAGGGTGGGATGTCATAGAACAGAACACAGCCACCCTCACCCAGCAGAGATTTGGGGTACAGTCATAAATAGTGGGAACCTCCGGGACACCCCAAGTATATGCACCTCCTAGCAGGTAACTGAGTAATTTTTTGTTTCTTTTTTTTTTTTTTTGAGATAAGAGTTTTAGTATGTCACCCTCGGTAGAGTGCTGTGGCATCACAGCTCACAGCAACCTCAAACACTTGGGCTTGAGCAATTCTCTTGCCTCAGCCTCCCAAGCAGCTGGGACTAGAGGTATCCACCACAATGCCCAGCTACTTTTTTGTTGTAGTTGTCGTTGTTTGGCAGAGCCAGGCCAGGGTTTGAACCCGCCAACCTTGGTATATGTGGCTGGCGCCCTACTCACTGAGCTACAGGCACTGAGCTGGTAACTGAGCAATCTTATTGTTACATACTCATTGCCTAGCAAGGGGTCAGGCTCAGGAGAATATGCTAAGTAATGGCTGAACCAATATTTATTAGAAGCCCCTATGTAGAAGACTGTTGGGAAATATTTTTTCAGTCAGACCAGCCAGAACAAGCAAGTTCTTGATCCCCTACAATAAGAAGACAGCTGTTGTTTCTTAAAGGGAGTTGACCAGATAATAAATGTTTCCCGACTCTCTTCACTTAAGAGTCAAACCTACCACTTAGCTGGTAACAGTGCCTAGCAGCTTTAACCAAAACAGCAATAATCTTTTGTAGCTTCGGCCTGCCTGTTTGACCTCTCCTTAAAATAATTGCTGAATTGGGCTTTAAAAGTCTAGAAGGAAATCAGATAAAAAGTATCAACAGCATTAATGCAACATTTTAGCTTCAGTGTAATAACAACTGCTTCAAGATCCTTCTCAATTTGAAATTCACCTCTAGACTCAGCAGATTTATTATTCACAGAATCCATGGGGCACTTGCACGTGGCTTCTAACCTTGGGCAGATCTGAAAGGCTCTATCTTGAGTCAGTCTTTGTAGTAAAATCTGGCTTTTCACTCACTTTGAGATATCTCTCTCTCTCTCTCTCCTTCCAAAACTCAAGTCCAATCATCTATTTTATTTCCAACACTTCTCTGCAGTCAATACTCTCCCTTGGTTCGGAAAGGAAGGAAGGGAAGAAGGATGGAACTGTTGAACACCCAGAAAGCATTTATGACAGAATAGATTCACTTAAAAAAAAAAAAAATCCTTAGGGACCTGTGGACCTGGAAGGGACTAAATAGACTAAAAGCCATATTCTACAGTGCCCAAATGTTGGGCAGCTTCCATCCACCAGCCATTCTCCCTTTGCCTTTATGACGCCATCGCTGAAGAATGCACAACAGCAAATCATGTCCTACTGGCCTGACAGCAGCATCACCCAAAGGGCTTGATGAACATACGTATTCCTGAAACCTGCCCTCGCAATCTCCAAGGTGAGACCTGAGAGTAAAATTTTAATGAGCACTGGGGTGATCCTTATCAACTGAGAAGTTTGGAAACACTTTTCTATATTATCTCAGTTATCTCTCCCACAGCATTTCATTAATGTAGAGATTGCCACCCCAGATGCACAATGGCATCACCTACAGAGCTTTTTACGAAAGCTGATGTCCACCCACATTACCATTTTAATTTGCATCTTGAGTCCCACCAGAGAAGCACCAGGTCTGCAAGAGACCCCATGAAAACCCAACAGTTCTCATGTAGGGTATGTGCAGAAGGTGCTGGTCTTTAAGTCCCTCTTCTGGATTCCCAGTACAAATTGTCATGTTGGAACTCTTATAACAAAGAATCAAATTTATTTAAATTTCTTTAAATGTATTTAAATTTGTGCTGCAAATTCAATTGCCCTCAAAGAGAACTTATTTTGTTCATTTGTTTGTTTGACAGCTGGATAGTTGGTTTTTACATAATATGAATGAGAATTCTGTACAGCAAGAACATGCTTAAATAAAGCCTGTTGCCCTGAGTTGCCTAGGTGTCCCAACTCAGTTTGTGTGACAACTCCTATATTCATTTAGCTCGTCATTTCTTTTTACAGTTCACCATTTATTTCATTCCTATCTCTGATTTTGTATAGGCACTTACTCAACAAACTTGATTGTCTGTCTTCCTTGAAGACCTCCCCTAAGACAAACTTTCTTACCCCTTTTCCTTCATTCACCCTCACTTACAGCAGCCTGGAAGAACTAGCCCTGCCCAAAGGCAAGGCCCTATATCTAAGTTTTATGCAAACATTTCATATCCACAGTTCTTAATACCAGGATTTCCAGATTATCAACTCCAAACAAGAGAGGGATGGAAGGTGGGAAAGGAGAGTTCATGCATGCCCTGAAGCTGGCCCGTGGTTGGGTCTCCACTGCAGGAAAAGTAACACGGAAAGGAGGGTCGGCCAACCACACACATCCCCAGCCTGGCCCATTTCCTGAAGGAGAGCAAAAGTAATTTATTAAAATGCTTAAGGAAAACAAAGTGGAAAATAATAAACGCTCAGAATAAAAGAGAGAAAGAAAAAAGAATTTGAAATTATTTGACATTAAATTTCTCTCCCACTTATAGAATAGAAATCATCATTCTGACTGGCACTAACTCCATGGCAGGATTTCTCCACAGAGGCAAAGTTGACATTTTGAGCTGGATAATTATTTGCTGTGGGGATCTCTATGCACTGGAGGACATTCCACAGCATCCTGGCTTCTACCTACTAGATGCCAAGGATGTGCCCTCCTCCCCCGACCCCCTCAGTTGTAGCAATCAAAAACGTCTCCAGGCCTTGCCATATGTCCCATGGGGGCAAAGTGCCCCAAGCTAAGAACCTGTGCTCTAAGCCATCATTCTTATATTCAAAACATGATGAAACCAAGACTCAGTGGGGGAAATAAAAAGTTAAATCACAGATCTTCTTTTCTGGATTATTTAACTTTAATCATATAACAAAATATGGATTAAAAAAATCCCAAGATTTTTGTTTTCTACAAACAAATGGGAATCATACTCTCTTTTAAACACTCCAGTTAACTGGGGGAGTAGGAGGAAGATAGGAAGCAGTGTTTAGGTACAAAGGCAAATTCTAAGCTAAACCTAGAATTTTTTTGTAATCATCAATAAATCTGGGAAATTATGATTTTGCTCTGTAAAAGCTTTAAATACTGCATGTTCACTTTAAAAACACAAGTGAAAGGAGAAACAAAAGGGAAAAGTTCAAAAAACATGTTCAGCATAAACAATCTACTAAATCGATTCTGTAAAAAATGAAAAACACTGAGATTGCAACAGATAAGTAGCCTAAGATGTACACAAATAATTCGCAAAGAAGAACACTCAACAAGCAAATAATAATGAGCACTAGAAAATTTTCAGCCTCACTAGAATCAAAGAAAACTAAATAAAATGTGATTTTTGCCTATAAAATCAGTCAACTAAGGAGATTCTAATTGATAAGGATGAGATGAAAAAGACACTCATCATGGTAGGAGTTTTTAAAATTAATTTGACAAAATTATGAGGCTTAAAAACAGTCACTTTCCATAATCTATCCTAAGACATAAACCCTAATTGCTGAGAAAGCTCAAAGATGCTCATTATAGCATTATCTAAAATAATGAAAAATTGAATATCACCTAAATGCCCAATTAATAACTTACATTTCAGAGGTTATAGTGTAGCAATTAAATGTAGTGTCATGAAGATATTAAAAAGTTTCTTTTTTAAAAAAAGCAAGTATAAAAACCATATATTGGAAGGGCTGGATAGATATCAATTGAAAGGCCGATCCTTGTTACCTATGAGTAGTTGGAATACAAGCAAAAATTTTCCCACCTTCTAGTTCATATTTCTAAATGGTTCGTAATATGCATGTGTTACTTTTACAATGGAAAAAGTAAACTGCATTAAAAAATGATTAACTTTTCTTAAAGTGCCACTCTGAATAGTGAGGTGTTAAAACAAGCTTGCTTCTCAGTCAGGTTTCTTCAGACTGAACTATTTTCAAAACATTTTCATCATTCAAAAGATGATTGAAGCCAAGAAAACCTAATCTGCTCTAATTTCAGGGTCATCAACCTCAGCCACATAAACATCCAGGGGGAAATGGATTCTGAAATATGCTTAAGAAACCTTAAAACATGATTTTTCTGTCTTTCCCAGCCTCATTTTATTTTACTGAATGCATCAAACCAATTCTTCTACACATATCAACAGAAAATCGCCAAAGGGAAAAAGCAACATCAAGTCAACTCATTTTCCTAGATAATCTTAAAAACAATAGAAAAAGGTAATTGAAATTTTGATGAAAATAATTAAATAATTTAAGAGACTAAATTATTTTAATGAGAAGAATATAAATACATAAATAATAAATAGATTAGATGTAGATATGGAATCATTCATTTCCTAACAACGCAAGTCAAAAATTCATAGAATTTAGGAATTGGAAACTGCTTTAAATACCACTAGTCCAACTTCACTTTATATAGGCTGCTTTTGTGTCAAAATAAGGAAGAATACCGTAGGAAGTCATCATAGACGATGTCTCAAGGCAGGCCACAATAGTAGGGAGAGCCGTAGAATCTCAATCTTAGATTAAATTAAGGGATCAAGTTAAATTAAGAAATGAAAATGGTACAATAGGGCCTTCAGCCCAAGATAAGATTCTTGTCCATATCCCAACAGATGGTCACCCTGATGCAATCACCAAGACTCTTGAAGGCAGGCCCCTCCCTTAAAAATGATCACAGATGCTTCCATCCACCCTCATAGCATATTCCAGGTCGTGTAAATTTCACCTTGAAAATACCTCTTTCATCCATCTCACCCTTTCCATTTCCATCATTGTGTATGAAAATAGTAAGAAAATAATGGCATTAATCCAGGCAGGAAATGAAGGTCTGGGTTAAGATGGGAACAAGGAGAACAAAGAGGATGGGTAGAGATGAGATATAGAGATATATTTTAGAAGAAAGGCAGGGATTTATGATTGATTTGATATAAATATAGTGCCACGTTTTCTGAACAAAAGAAAAAAAAGTGGGATACATGGCCTGACAATCATGAAGGTACTTCTGAGTTCAATGGGGCAGAATATTTGCTCTCAGGACCAACTCAGAAAATCCATATAGAGGGATTTTTTTTTAAGTGAGCATGACTGGGAGTGATAGAATGGGAGTCAAGATGAAAGAGAGGGGAGAGCCGAGCAATAGGTAGAAAAGAAAGCCCTCTTTAAGCTTTAAGTACTACGTTATTTTCTTTTTCTATTCAAGCATGTTCTCTTCTGCTGGAAAATGCTTTGTTAAACTGATCTGAGGTCGTTTCCATCCTCATGAGAAATCTGATGCAGTATTTCATCCTAAACATTATAAACCTTGGCATTAAAAGCTTCCCCAAGTCTATTTTCCCCTAGAGTCAGGTACCGTTTGTCATTTGCTCACACATTCCTTCTGGCAGACTGCTTTACAATGATTCCCATGGGCAGCTATGGGGCTGGAGAGCATCCTTCACACATGACTTCCCACCGAGTCCAGAGGCCGATGGGCGCACAAAGAAAACCAACTCACCCCATTATTGATGGTGTCTCCCATTTGGGACACATATGTGTTGTCTTCTCTCTGTACTATGCACCCGGGTTTATAATGCGCCCACAAAACCCAGAAAAACAAAACTTGAAACCTGAAAATAAGTTTCTAATAGTGTGTTCATCCCTATGAATCCAAGTATTTATTGTTCTTTTGGGGAGCTGGCCGAAGCCTATGTTCCAGAAAGACAAAAAGTAGTCAGTATATTCTCAGGCTAAAGCCAGGAGAATTGTGGAAAAAGGATATGAGCAGTATTTATGATTTATGCTCTAAAACACTTTCTTATATTCAATAAAATGGAGGCCAGGAGACAAATATCTTTGAAATTAGAACTGAAGAATCAAAAACATTGGTCACTATAGCTGTGAGGTCACAGAGAGAACAGTCTATTTTTAACTTTGATAAAAGGATTGTTTTGATTAAATTTGGAAAGAAAAAGGGCAAATAAGGCAAATATCAGTATATATTTTATCTTAACAATGAAGTTGGTCAACTACTAACTATATTTGGAAATATAGTATGTGGTCTAGAAGAGGAATTTTTGGTCCATAACATAGTTCTCTGATATACCTTAACATATAGCCAAAAAATGAGTTTTGCATACCAATCCTTTGGAGAGTAGTGGGAAGTGTAGAGAGTGTACATTTTTTATCACCTTGTGACAGGGAGTAATAGGAGTAGATGAATGCAAAGAGACCCTAAGAACAAAACATCCTAAAATAGTGGTTTTATAGTCCTGTGGTCTTGCTGGTGGTCTGTGTCTACCCTTAGAATGCAAGATTAGAAGCCACTGCGGTTAATGGGAGTTGTGGAGACAGAAGAAAACAAATCTCTAAACATACCTTTTCATCTTCAGTCTCTGAAAATGTGAAATGAAGTTCTGGCATCTATTAATGTCATTGATGAAACCATCATGTTTTTATGTATCTACAACAGTGATTTTCAACTGGTGTGCTGTGACAGGATCTTAAGTGTGCCATGAAAACTTTTAAAAGTCATTAATTACATTATTTTTAAAAGACATTCAAAGCACAGTCAGTATATCCTTTTTCGTACTCTTTTTTTCTTTTCTGATCAACATAATGTAAGTGTGCCACAGAAGTGTAACTATAGGTTCAAGGGTGCCGTGAGATAAAAAAGGTTGGAAAATGCTTATCTAGAATATAGTTTATGTTTAAAATATTTTCTCTTAAATCAAGATTTTCTGTACTTTATGGCTCCCTCATACGTAGTGGAAATTTTTCTCTGCTCAAAAGACAATCATGATGTAAAAAAGGGTGGCCGAAAGGGGATTCCCAGACCACCAGAGCAGGATCTTGTGCTGGTTAAAACCATAAATGACCTCTAACACGTGTTCCTCTCTGAACGTCCCCCTCCCCCGTGATGACAGACTTTCCTTAGGGAGTGGGTGAGCCCAGCAGGATTCTCACAGCCTCCAGGGACCTCTGGTATGCCAGGGTCAGTGTTTGGGCACTGTCTTAGTCGGTGCTGGCTGCTATGTCAAAATACCCAAAGCTGACTACTTTATAAGAACAGAAATGTATTTCTTAGTTATGGAGGCTGGGAAACCCAAAGATTGAGGACGGACAGATTTGTTGTTTGATGAGAGAGAGAGCTCTCTCGCTCTCTCTCGCTTTCTTGCGCTCTCTCTCTCTCCCCCTCCATCTCTATCTCTCTCCCAAAATGGCACCTTCTTACTGCATCCTCATCGGACAGAAGAAATGGAAGGGCAACATTTCCTGGCTAATTCCCTCAATCCCTCGTATAAGGTATTAATTCTATTCATGAGGTTGAAGCTTTCGTGACTTAATTACCTCCTCAAGTGCCCACCTCTTAATGCTATCCCATTGCTTCTTAGGTTCCAACTTGTGACTCTTTAGGAAACACAGATTCAAACCACAGCAGGTGCAGAGTCTTGCCCGACTCCTCAAACACAAGGATCTTATATTTCAGGAAATGAGAAGAAACTTCTCACCTTGGGGGAATGGGAAAGTAGAGAACAGATTGCAAACCCACAGTAGCCCATTTCCAAAGGAAGACTCCAATCCCTCCTGCTGATCAAACGGATTCTGCCAAGTTCTAGAAGAAAACCAGGCATATTCTCAAGGTATCAAAATGCTACACAAGGGAAGAGGCTAATGTCACTCAATATCACAGCCAATGGAGTTGTGTACACACAGATTTGTGTTTCACTTGTCAAGTTCAAACAATAGCCCCTATAACACATTCTAGAAACTTTGCACCAGGACATAGGTCTATCTTTAAACTATCACAAACACAAATATCAATCGTGCAAGCTTTCTGAAGGACAATTTGGCAATACCTTTCAAAAGCCTTTTGAAGTACATATGTGCTCTTAGATTCAGCAATTTCCCAACTAGAAAATTGTCCTAAAAATAAAATAATCATTAATTTCCTCAAAGATTTAGCTATAAGGATGTTCAACCTATATTTGTTAATAGTAATGAAAAACTAAAAACAACCAAATGTTCTGCACTAGGGAACTAAGTATATTGGTATGAAGTGCTATGCACCATTAAAGAAGAAAATTTAAGGACATGATATGTTAACTAAAAAGAAAGGTTATAAAGTAATATGAACAATGTGATTGATTCCCTTTGGGGAAAGTATCAAAAAATATTAAGTAAGCAAAATTTTAAAAATCAGGATCTTCATCACCTTCTTAAGATTTCAGTGTAGCTTCTAAAGTTAATACTATAAACATGCACTACTTAAAATAAGAAAATAAAATAAAGCTTTTTAATCACTACTTTTAAATTTCAAGCAGTTAAATATTTCTCAGTATGAATTATCTACACAATTATGGGGGGAGTAAGAAAACAGAAGAGAATTAGCTGAGCTGTTTTTACATGTTATTTCTTACTCAATTTCATTTAAATGTAAGATCAACTCAACTTAAACTGTCCCCTTTTGGTAGATATTGAAGATAGTCAGAATGTATATTTTCTACTAGAAGAAACAGGAGGGAGATGCCTTGCTTTTTTCTCTGAATTCTTTATCATTAAAATGCTATGATTAAGATTACTTCTTCTGTTTACCAAACTGGATGAATTCTAAAGTTATTTTTTTCCAAGGTGAAGGTGTTAATTTGCATTACCTCTGATTACTCATTCAAAAGAATGAGCCAGGTTGCATCTGCTATATATTATGCAGTGAACTGTTGATTATCTGTGGAGACAAGGACAGTACAAATAATAAAAATCCACAGAGAATACCCAAACTTCATTTTAGCCAGAAGTGTCAACAGTTTGCCAGAGTTGTTAGCAAGGAACAAAGCTGATTTGAGTTTTATCTCCCAACTCCCTTCCATATGCTTGAGGATTATGCTAATAACTAAAATGACCAGCAGCAGAGGCAGCCCTGGGTAATTCCTAGTTGGGAAAATTGGTTTCTGATTAATCAAGATTTGGCTGAATTGGAACAGGGACTGTGCAACTGTCTCCCAAGAAAGATTCTAAACATTCTTCAAATAACCGTTGTCTGAAAAATTCCCTTACTGAACAATATGTTTACTGGAGTCTATAAAGCAGTGCTGTCACCCCATTTCTGCCCCACCTGAACCCTACATCTACAGAACACAGGCAATCCTGGCTTACAAACAGGATAGGCTCTATAGGCTCATTCTTAAGTGAATTTGTATGTAAGTTGGAACAAATACATTTGCCTATTATCTGAAATAGCCTCCGATCATAAGTGTGAGTAATACAACAGTCAGATGTTTGTAACTAGGGAACTTATAATAGTCTCCATTCATAAGGACAAGTTGTATGTAAGTCAGATATCTGTAAACAGTAGAATCATTTCTCTTCGTCATACTATCCAACTAAACTATCAAATTAAGATTTTTAAATATGTCTTATTTCTAGTAATCACAATTCTATATACCAGATCAAGCAATTTTGACCATATGCAATTAACCTAAAATTCAAAAGCCTAAAAAGTATTATGTTTTGGAAAGTTGGAAGGAAAATGTGTCCTTCTGTGACCTTTCTTTAGTCCGTATAATCTACAGAATTCTATACTCCTACATATTTACACACATACATAAACCCTAGTAATGTCCATGATTTGATTTAACAGATGCCTTTGACACTCCATATGCCCACATATCTCATTTTAAATTTGAAATTAAGAAAGTTAAGACAGGCCTTTTCAGACCTTATGAGAAATATCATTTCTCTAAAACTGCTTTTCTTTGAGGGAGTATCATAAATTGACTGACAGGGGATGTTAACTGCATTAACTTTTAAGATTCTTTCAAGTCATCGTCTTTTGTGAATTAACTATAAATTTAGCTAGGTGGTTCAGATGGTGTTTTTTTTCCCCCCACAACAAATACAAATAAGATAAATTGTACTGGCAGCGTCTGTAGCTCAGTGGTTACAGCACCGGCCACATACACCAAGGCTGGCAGGTTTGAACCCGGCCTGGGCCTTGCTAAACAGCAATGAGAAGTGCAACAAAAAATTGCCAGGAAGGCTATGTTAATCAGTTTGATGAAAATAGTTAAGATTGTATATGAAACCAGCACATTGTACCCCATGATTGCACTATTGTACACAGCTACGATTTAATGATAAAGATAATAAAACAAAATAAAATAAAATAAAAAAAATAGCCAGGTGTATGGCGGGTACCTATAGTCCCAGCTAATTGGGAGGCTGAGGCAAGAGAATTGCTTAAGCCCAAGAGTTTGAGGTTGCTGTAATCTATGGCACTCTACCCAGGGCAACAGCTTGAGACTCTGTCTTAGAAAAAATCAAAAAAGATAAATTGTTCTAAATGTCTCCTTATGTTTTAATGCAGAGTAACCAGTAATAAGGTAGGCTCAGAGAGCAGATTCTAATATCAGATGCATGGCATGGCTTTAAATATCTTCTATTGCACCAGATAATAGATTAAAATAGGTCCCTTTACAAGGAGATTCAAATTGCCTCTTCTAAACTTTTCAACAAAAATTTTTTGGTCTTTTCCTTTTGCAAAGTGATAAGACTTTCTTTGCCTGGTTTGTACACATTTTGTGTTTCCCTCCCAGGAAAATTCTCCATTTTCACCACAATCTAAGAAAATACTAGGCATTCTGAAGACAAGCTGATTTATGATTTACTGAGTTTCCAACATATAGCACTCTTTTTATTGTGAATATTGCCACCAAGTTAAAAGGCAAACCTGAGCAATCATCCTCAGCGACTCTATTGTTTTAACTCTAAGAAGCTTCTCAGCTTCACACATACCAAGGGAAAAAATTACCAATGTAAATCTTTCTTGGCCCATATATTTGCTTTCTGACTCAGGCTTTGTTGCTTTAAATAATTGGACACTTTCCCCAGAGTCCGGAGGGAGAGTGGCATTTCTGGGAATGCCATCATTTCAAAGCTTCAGTGTCCTCCCTCATCAGAAAGGAAAACTGATACACTGAAACATTGCACTGGGATTTCTCACACTCATTTCCAGATTTCGGGGTAAGTATTCTCCAACTGTATTCAAACTTCTAAAAGATAAATACATAATTCCTACATATATACACACTGATCGGGCTTAACACCACATACCATAAAATTCACCTATAACATTTATTTTTCAGGACTTCGAACATCCCTGTTACTTTCCAAAAATAAAAATTTCAAGAAGATTGAAAAAAAAAATAGCATCCACCCAAATATGAATGAAGGTGCCATATATAGACCACATATTCACCAGGCATTCAATAATCGCCTACTTTAAGTAAAACAAATTCTAGGGGTAATGATAGGGAAAATTATGTCTTCTATGATAAAAATATGATGCTGTTTTATGACGCAAATTTTTCCAGAATTGGCAACACTCTTTTTTTACTCTTATTTCTAACCCTTTCCTTACTCTTATACCTCCTTTCAACTTGTTGGCAGGAATCCTACACAGCAAAGGTTTAACTCCACAGGGCGTACTTGGACTTAACCCAGAATCAGTCTGAACTCAGTGTCAGGCTAAGGGCTGATTCTCTGGCGCGCGCACGCACACACACACACACACACACACACACACACATGAATGCCCAAAGCCTCACACGTTCCTCCTTTACCTTGTTCCAAAAATTAACTTCTGATTGTTTCTTTTTCCATCACGCGATGGGGGTGAGGCTGGGGAGCTCCGTTTATTCCCATAACGCAACTAACATTTGTAAAGTCACTTCATCGAGAATACTGAAAATGTGGTACAGTTTAATAATAAAAAGAAAGCAACCTGAAAATATGGTATTCATGGGTCTCACGTTGACTTTTATAAAGAAGTTAGAAATTAATCATTTTTAAATGAATGAGTCAGACGTATTTTGTGATTTTTTTCAAGCTATTTATACAACTAAATGTCACTATAGGGTTAAACATCCACTGCATCTCTCGCTGGTATATGAAATCAAACTCACTTCAATTGCATACACTTATTTGAAACCAAAGTATTAAACTAAACTGCATCCTTTATCTCTGCTATTTTGAAAAATTCAAAAAGTACCTGGAGTAAAGAAAAGATAATTTCATAGACTCCCTATGAGAAAGATTGCCCGGTAGAGGCTGCATTACAGAGGCAAAGAGAAATGCCTCTGGTTTCATTTCATTGTGTTACTTCCTTGAAAAACGCAAACCCCCAAACGTCTGGTTTTTCTTGAATAGTAACACTGTGGGGCCTGAGATACCCACCTTTCACTTTGCTTTACATGCAAAGCTAGCCTGAAACATTCTAATTCAGAATCTCTCTTTCTCCTTTCCTCCACAAGTACACTTCTCAAAAGAAAACTCCCAAGGATTTCCCTTGCTGGCCTTTCACTCCTACGTGGAGGAGAACCTCCCTCCCCCCCCACCCGCGCCATCCAAATGCTGTCCTTCCTGTGACCAGGCATTACCTGATAGCTGAATCTTATGAACCTTTCAGTCTTCATCCTGCTTCTGGCTGCTGATGCTTTACCCCTCACCCCTCTCTCAAGATGCACAAGGACCTTTGCTGTGAAGCCTTATGAACCCGTGCCCCAGCTGGCCACCTTGAGCATCCCCCCTCTGAGCACCCTGTACATGTCCCATTAGAGCACTTCCCACACAGCCAGGTGCCCACTCGTTTGTGTCCCTCCCTGACTGGGAGCAATGCAAGTGAGCAGAGTTGAAGCCTTATTTATCTTTCTACCCACATCACCTACCCTGTGTCTGGACTTGGACACCTGGCAGAGGATGCCATTTTTTCCGATCTCAGGAAGTAGAGCAGAAAGCCCTGGCAGCACTGCATGGTAGTTATTCTTCATGGCATTCAGACAGAGAGGTTTTGCCTAATTTCTTTGGAGGCACAAAAGTTTTCATCCCTACATTTCTCATTCCAAACAAAGAGGATTCTACCTCAGACCACTGTGTCACCAAGTGTCCCAAAGCTCCTTTTGTACCTGAAATGGACCCAAAACTGAAGTGGGCTGCGTGGCGGGAAGGGGAAAGGGAAAACTATAGAAGAAGCCTAGAAAGTTTCCAAAATAAATCCACTTTTCCTGCCTCCTTCCCCTTCTCTATGCTCTTTCAGAAGCATTGACACCTCCTATCCATCTAATCAAGACAAATCTTTCATGCGGTAATTAAAATACAGCTCATCTTCAGGGGGAACAGAAAAAACAAAGGCTGAAACAATTAGCTGGCTGTGTCAAACAGCATGGGTCGCCCCCTCGCCCCCCATCCTCTCCCCCTCTTCCTTCTTTCAATTGCTTGCTTTTAAGTATTGTATTTTCACAGGAAGGAAAAATTCATTCCTGCTGAAAGGTAAGAAACTGAACAGACACTTAGACTAGGAAATGGTCTAATTGAATTTCATAGGAAAAATGCTTAGAATTGTTTAAGACAAATGTTGGGTTCCCTGCTCTGCTAGAATTGTATTAGGCATGAAAGGGAGCCAGAGATACCTCTAATCTGTTATTGTCAGGTTAGAAGAGAATATTGCATTAGCATGCAAAAGGACATGGCCCGCAGTACAGGGACAGACAAGACTTCTTAGAATGAAGACTGCAGAGCACAGAGGTAAATTGTACCAGTAATAACTCAGAAGGTGGGAAATGAACTTGCACCTCGTAAGGCTATGTGTGCCTTGATTACATTAGCACTACTTGTGATATTATGCAATATATTCATTTTTATTGTATTAGTTTTTGAATAGCCTGTAAAAGGCCAGTGTTTTATTTGACTCCCTGAGCCACCTGTCTTTTCTACAACATCCCCTACTAGCACATTCAAGCATTAGCGTTCAGGCTTTCTAAAATCTTTTAACCATCGATGGCTGCCAGCAGTCAAATTAAATTCAAAGGGTTTAGTATAGCTTCAGGTTTTAGCTATATAATTTACTAAGAATGCCCAAAGCACTTGCAATCTAATTTGCAGTTCAGCAATGAATACCATTTCCTAACAAAATCTGCCTGAAATTTCCTTTTGAGAATCCAGAAAAAAAAAAAATACACTTGTGACACCTGTGTGTCTTCCTTCTGGCGCAGACTCCAAAAAAAAAAAGAAAGAAATCTACTGAGAGAGGATGATATACCTCATGCAAGGTGGCAAAGAAAAGAGACCCAAGAGGGATTTGTCTTCATTGCCAGGTCAGCTGGGCTAGTATAGTCACCTTACATTTCTTTTTTTAATTTAGGATTTTTTTCAATTTCTTCTGAGTCCAATTGTTAGTGTCAGACTTGTAATAGTTTCACTAGCAACCAGTATAGGCTTAATCAAAATCTTGACCTCCAAAAAGCAAATAAATAAAACCCATGCAGAAAACCCCAGATTTGGTCATTTTCATATCTTTATGGAAGTAAATTTAGTCTGTGTTCAGTGAGAGGCAACAGTGTCAATTCCTAATCCCGGAGTCAACTTCATTCCTGTGACTTAACCTCAATGTACCAATGCTTGCAGCATCCTCTATTTCACCCTTTTTGAAGGGAAACAGAGCAAAAAGTGACTGTTAACAATCACCAGCTCACCTATGGTAGTGTTGTGTTAAGAAAAGATTGCCCTGTGACCCAGATGACCTAGATTGACTCAGGCAGGAGGAATGCTTGAAAAGTGCTTCAAGAATCTTCCGTGAAAGCTGAAAAGATAAAATCTTATTTAAATTTTAATGTTAGGTTTCATGTTCTCTCCTCTGGGTGTATACGAATTCTTATTCCTGGTCATAGGAACAGAGTAACTAAGGGCAAGGCAGACAGATGACAAATGTCAGGTGAAACCTGCCCTCTCACACGCTCTCCTTATCACCGCGATGGTACTCAGCTCGAAGGAGCCTAGCGCCACCAAATCATCAGGTGGAATTAATTTAATTAATAAAAAGCATAATTTAGAAGTCCATTGGAGAAGTCAGAGATGCTAGCAATACCCACACAGCATTAATCACTCACCATCTAGCCAACCCAGTGTAATTCTAGGAATCGAACCGTTAGCGTACAAATTGGAAAGCGCCAAGGCCCTAATGACTCTAATGATCTAAATCTGCTTGCTGATCTCTTTACATTTCCCACTCAATAAGCCCCTTTATTCCTCACAAGAAACTCTAGAGTTCATAAAATTTGAAAATACTAGCGTGGAAGCATTTTTAATGTTTTTAAAGCCAACCAACATAACCACCCTGGAAGGAAAACTGAATCATCCCAGAACAATAGAAGCAGACGCCCCAGCCTTCTGAGCACCTGAACCCTTAGCTCACACTTCTATTCCCTCACCCCCTCCTCGTGTGTGCGGGCTTCCACGGGTGCTGAGGATGTCCAAAAGTTATGGCAGAAAATGAAAGAGAAGTGAATGCCGCAATACTGTGATTTTTTTATTTCTATCACAATGGAAGAAAAGGCGTAACTAACCAGTTCCATAAAGATAAAAATGAATCTGCTTTTCAGGCATCACCTTTCTCCTCCCAACCGAACCGCTTCTCCACCCACTTCCACTTATAACAAGAAACCATATTTATTTGCAGAACATGAGACAGAAAATTAATGTAGCCAGCCATTCGCTTTCCAATTAATTTGGTGAAGCAGCAACGGAATAATCCAATTCCATCAAGTCAGAACATGAAAAATCAGCTGCATAGCATTTGGTACCATTAGGAGGAGAGAGAAGAAACTGGCATTTTTAAATACCTTCTTAGTCAGGCTCTTGGCTGGGCCCTTGCATGCTCTCTTTCATTTTCATCCTTACAAGAAACCCGCAAGGGGGCAGCACCTCAACAGACTAAGGCACTGGTCCCATATGCCGAAGGTGGTAGGTTCAAACCCAGCCCCAGCCAAAAAAAAAAAAAAAAAACCCACAGGAAGGAATTGTTATCTCTATTTTACATAAAACAATATTTACAAAGAAAGTTTAAATGTCTTTCCAAAAATTACAGAAAAAGGATGTGGTGATGCTGGGATGGTATCCAATGCCTGACTCCTTGACTTAAAGTTCTGACACTTTTTATATCACTATAATCAGATGAGGGCCTGCCCTTGCTAATTTTAATAATTCTGTTTAGGCTCAGCGCCTGTGGCTCAACGGGCTAAGGCGCCAGCCACATACACCTAAGCTGGCGGATTCGAATCCAGCCCGGGCCCGCCAAACAACAATGACGGCTGCAACCAAAAAATGGCCAGGCGTTGTGGTGGGCGCCTGTAGTCCCAGCTACTTGAGAGGCGGAGCCAAGAGACTCACTTGAGCCCAGGAATTGGAGGTTGCTGTGAGCTGTGTTGCCATGGCACTCCATCCAGGGTGAGAGCTTGAGGCTCTGTCTCAAAAAATAATAATAATAATAATTCTGTTTATTTTTGCTTTAACTTTTCTTTGCTATTATTTTTGGTTATCTTAGATGTAGTCATTTCCTTCTTAAGAAACAACTCAACCATACTCATTCCTTTCTCTTGTTTTACTTTCCTCCTTTTCTTTCTTCACTGATTCATTTCTATCTCCCAAAGACTCAAGCAGGCAAAACAACCAAGACCATAACCTAATGGGAATTAATGAACTGTGGTTCAGTTAAAATTCTGAATACAGATTGCGAACATTTTACAGATACTTCTCATATGCATTTCTAATTGGAATAACTTTACAGAGGACTAAGGTCCAATAAAATCCCACACGATGTACAGTGTATGTGTCAGACATCTAAAAATTCTTGAGAAAGCAATTACACTGAGTGCTAGCTAATAATAAACCAAATGGACAGCTATGATACGAACTGCATTTCCTTACAACACTACCCCCACCTGACTCTGCATTTCAATCTTTGCTAACTCTGTGCAAAAGAACAGATGTTCTGCTGTGGGTTGAGAAATCAACAGTTACCATTCATATGTTCCAAAAATTCAAGGGCCTAGTGCTGCTGTTTTAAGGATGCTAATTAATTCTAGCCCTTATGCTCCAATGTTCTTGTGGTTTCAATCAATTGCAATCTCACAAGACCTTGGTCCCTACTATCCCCTTTGCAAGCCTATGGGGAAAAATAACTAGGAAATGTACACTTCACTAACCAAGGGCTGGGGGAGGGGATTAATCTAATATGCTCCAATTTTATATATTTCCCATATCGTTATCATTGCTATCCTCTGCTGTACTGATTTGAACAGGAGGCACAGCCCAGCCAACAAATATAATTGAAACAATGCCTAGAGATGCTTTTTGATCATACTTTCCCCATGTATTTACCATTCAAACTCAGACTAATTTTGGAGGCAGGATAGAAAGAGCTACTTTCCAATCCGTTCCTGTTTTGTCTGTCTGTATGTGTGTGTTTGTTTCTGTATTTAGTGTTGACTCCGCATAATACTCAGCTAAGAGCATGTTAAAAATGCAGGTTCTGGAGCTGAAAGCCCGCAGATGAATAGATCTATGAAAGTGCCTGGGTATCTGCAGTTTTTTATTAAATGCCCTCTTTTGAGGAAGATGTTCCAAAGAGCTCGGGAAAGCATGCTCCTGAACACAGATGCTACCGATCTGTGTCACCTTTGTCCGAGACGAGAGCGCTCAAGCAGAAGCGGTGTTGCGGGTTACGTACAGTGTAAAGATCCTGTCCTGTTCACATTACACATCTTGCTCTGCTCCCCGGCCGGGCAGACGTCCTTCACACCAGCGTTTCGCCTGTGGTTTGAATCACCCGAGCTGATGACAATCACTGGGAGGGGGCCCAGAGATTTAAGCACCCCAGCTGAGTCTTATGCACTGACCTGGGGCAGGAAAAAATGAATCGGATATGTGCCTATTTTGTATATTTCTCATAGTATTGGATTGCTTCCCTTTCTATTGTATTGACTTGAAGGTAAGCACAGCCGGGCTGACAAATATAATTAAAATAATTGAAACCACAGTTGGATGAGCTGCTAGGTACCACCGAAGCAGGCGTGCCCCATGAACACTCATCAGCTGGGGAGACAGTCAGACCTGGGCTGGAATCCAAAATGTTTTACTTGCAAGTGCCTGATATGAACAAGTTCCTTAACCTTGAACAAATTTCCTAATCGGTATAAACCTTATTTCTCCCATCTCTAAACTTAGAATATCAGTACCACCTTTCAAAATGTTTTAAGAACTAAATATGATAATACATGGCAAAATCTATGGTGCAGAGGAGGGATCCGAAAACAAGGAGCACGAGGGGCTCACATCTGGGGCCTGTGACTCTTTCCACCCACTATTTGCATGAGTTCATACCCAAGATTCTTTTGGCTTTTAGCTGAAAGAGAGTAAAAATTGTCGATTTTTTGTTTTAGGAAACTATGGGAGGGGTTTGGGAAAAGGGGGGCAGAATTGAATAACATAGGTGTTGTGCACTGAGCGTTTACATCCTCCCAAAATTCCTGTGGGGGAGGGAAATGTTAACCCTCCGCGTAATGGAATGTGAAAGTGGGGTCTTTGGTGCACTCAGGAGTGGGATTGGTGGCTTCCTAAGAAGAGGCCAGAGAGACGGTGTGCCTGCTCCCCGCCAGGTGAGAATACCAAAGTCAGGTGCCTAAATCCTGGGTGTGGTCCCTCGCCAGAGCTCAGCCACTCTACCAGACTGATCTTGCATTTGCAGCCTCCAGAAAGGTGAGAAATAAGTGTTTGTTATGTAAGCCGCCCAGTCTACAGCAATTTGTCATAGCAGTTTCGACTGACTAAAACTAGAGGGTATAATGGTACCCACCACTTCCCTGCCACCTGAATCCACATTGTATCCCAAGATAGGGATGAATTAGGGCCAGGGTATAAAGGAGCTATTTTCTGAAGAGCCTTTCTTTTGGAGGGGGGGGGGAGTTGCTTTGTATTGTTTTGTTTTATGACAGAGTTGCCCTCACTATGTGAGAGAGGCGCTCTCCCTATGTAGCCCTGGGTAGAGTGCCATGGTTTCACAGCTTACAGCAACCTCATACTCTTTTTTTTTTTGAGACAGAGCCTCAAGCTGTCACCCTGGATAGAGTGCTGTGGCATCACAGCTCACAGCAACCTCCAATTCCTGGGCTCAAGCGAGTCTCCTGCCTCTGCCTCCCAAGTAGCTGGGACTACAGGCAC
>CAUYON010178464.1:0-19300 GCA_963573935.1 Arctocebus calabarensis
GCCATGTACACCTGAGCTGGCAGGTTCGAATCCAGCCCAGGCCGCCAAACAACAATGGCGGCTACAACCAAAAAATGGCCGGGCATTGTGGCGGGCACCTGTAGTCCCAGCTACTTGGGAGGCGGAGGCAGGAGACTCGCTCGAGCCCAGGAATTGGAGGTTACTGTGAGCTGTGATGCCACAGCACTCTATCCAGGGTGACAGCTTGAGGCTCTGTCTCAAAAAATAAATAAATTAATTAATTAAATAAAAGCAATTTTTAATAATTTTCATTGGGGGATTTTTCCAAGAGTTTGCTGACGACGATGGCACTTTCTGGGGACTTCTTTTAATGTTATTCATGGAGACTTAGACCCCCCGCCAGGACTATTTTCTTGATCATGACGTGCAAAAGCTATAGTGGTGGCCATAGTTTCCATAGGGAAAGTAGCATATGGCCTTAAAGATACCTGCTTCCCCACCAGGGGTTTCTTCTCCTCCTCTCCTTTCTCCCCTCTGTATCTCCTTCCATTCTTCTCTTCGCCCTTTTCTTCTTCTTTTATCGCTCTCTCTCTCTCCATCCTCTTTCTTTCTTACTAAAAGGGCCTTCTAAAACAGCCAAACCACCGTCTGAAATGAATGCAAACTCACACTCCTCAATGTGGAAGTGATTTTCAACAAGCTCACCCTCCAAGACAATTTTTAAAAGGAAATCCTCACTTTCTCCATACCAAAATCGTTCTCATCAGACAGGCTTGAGAGATAAAAATGAAGTGATCACTGTGCCCCCAATTATACAAGATACTGCATTTTTACCAAGGAGCTTTACCTTGGAGAATGGAATTATTCTTTTTCTCCCCCTCGTGGAAAATTGTTCTTGCAAAATTGCTATATCCTTTTCTCAAGGTACGTGTAGTTCGCTGTGATAACCCCAGTAAATAAATACAGCTCCAGCAGGAAAAGAGGCAAAAGCCAGTGTGGTTTAACACCATCTGACTGACAGATCGCCCCAGATTACAAAACACAGGGGAGTAAAACAAACGCAAGTAAATGCAAGCACAAACAGGACAGCAGTTGGCAGAAAATCTGAGTGTGCATTATGACTGCAAATACAGTCTTGTGGATATTCTTGGGAAGGAAAAAAGAATTCATTCCCGCCAGCGCTGCCTCCACGTAGACACATTTTCCTTTTGCCTCCAAAACAGCAAATGTCTCCCTTGTGCTACTAGGTAATGAAAGCTCAGCTCCCTGACAAGAAGGCCAAGGAGCTTTGTTCTGCATTCACTGAGTTTGCAAAAAGATTAACATGGGCTAAAGGAATAAAAAGCATCTGGAAACACGGGCTTTGCATTTTCCTTTAGCCTTGAGTGTGCTTGGAAGCTGAGAACTGGGGAGAGGCCCACTGAATTTCCTTTCATGTTGACAAGCCTGCTACCCCTGTGATTCCAACAGGAAAATTGGACAGGATCAATCCAGCCTCCTGCTGCCAGCACTTGTAATCCAAATGGCCCCTCGTGGACAAGGATGGCTCCTGCACTGATCTCCTAGCGACTGCATTTGCAACTTCTGCTTCAGGTTTTTCTAATCTGAGTAGTACGTTGAAGGGGAAGTAGGTAGGTGAATTTGGTGAGGCTTTTTTCAACTGCAGCAAAAATAGGTTGAGAATTTGATGTGTGCTCACCATTGTTCTAGCTCAGATGCTCTGGGGGACAAAGTTTAAAAAGGCTGTTCTTGCCCTAATGTGCGTTAATAGGTAGGAAGAGAGATACACACACAAGTATATACAAATAAAGGTCAATCTTTTCGTTTTACTTGTAGATTCCTTGAGGGCGGGGATTTGTTCAGTCTTGTATTCTATTCACTGGAAAACAAACAGTACGCACACAGTAAATAATTACTGAATGAATGGCTTCGCAAAGTAGGTTGAGAAACCAACACAGATGTTCGGGAGGGACAGAGCTAAATGGTGATTGAGCGTGGTCTTAAGTGACGAAACAGCTCTTATTCTTTAATTATAAAACTGCTATCACAATATGAATTACCTTTGGGGGAAGGAAGAGCAGTAGACAGTCCAGTAGCTCCATTTCCACAGAAGCACGAATGTTCTTTCTCATCTGGTTTTCCCAGCACGTGTCTCTCTCACACAGCTGCGGAACACTCCCTGGGCTTGTGACACAAAACCTTGCTTCTTTCAATTAGCATGCACCTCTTCCCAGGTATCGTTTCCAGTGAAGGAGTTAGAGCCTCGCCCAACCAGCTAATGCACGATTTATTCAAGCGTTCAATGACTTGAATGTTTTTTTTCTATTGATCTTATTTTTTAAAATTTCAGATTAATAAGAGGGTGCAAACTATTAGGTTTCAATGTTTGCACTGTTAGGTAAGATGTCTGTGACTTGGATTTTAAAAGACAGATGAATGTCGGCAGAAGGAGGACCGGTTAGCAGAAAACCAGAGGGCGGAAGGGCATTTGGTTTGAATGGCAAACTGCAGTGCAAAGACAGGTGTCTGGTGGGATAAAGGGGCAAAGAGGTGAGATGGAGAAGAACCGTGAAGGTTCATGTGCTAAGTGTCCTGTGGCCCCTAGAGATGTTTGTATATTTGCAGGAAGAAGGTTGACAGATTTCATCCCGGGGAATCTTGTGTGAACTAGTCCTTGAAGAGGCACAGTTTGACTGAAAGGAGAGAAGGCAGAGGACAGGAAAACCCTTCACAGGCAAGATCAAGGCAGGGGATGTCCTTGTACGAGGGGCCGTTATGCTGAGAGGGGAAAAGATGTTGGACCCTAATTTGGAGCTTCCAAGGCCATTTGGCTCCTGGCCCTGGTATCCTCAGGCAGAACATCAAACACACTGGGTGAGTTTTTGCTCACACCTGTGGGGCCTGTTGTCCCTCCAGCAGAGAGTCACTTTAGGGCCTGCATAGTCTCTGCTAAGCCTGGGGAGTGAGGAGACTTCCCGATCTCACCAAAAGCCAGACGGGGACTTTGGGTCAAAGCATCCTGGTCTCACAATCTGGGACATCTTGTGCCTGTCTCTTTACAGAGGCCCATGAGATGGTCCCCAACTCTCTGGTAAGAACTCAGGACAATGCGGGGGATACTGGGATGCAGATACAAGCTCCCAGCGCCCACCAGTCCTTCCCAGTTATTCATTTTTCCCTCTACGGCTGTGTTTCTTGGTATTATTCCTGACACCAAGGGCAACAACAACAGCAGCAATAAAGGACCCTAGGATGCGTTTCTTTGTAAAAGAAAGGATCATCCTTCCCCCCTCTGGTTCTTTGCTAACCTGTCCTCCTGTTGACACTCATCTTTTAAAATTCAAATTAGGGTGTTTGATTATCAAAAAGGAAGCACCACAGGTCATCATATGTAATTCCTACTCAAACTTCAACAGTTACCCATAGGCTACTTCCACCAGAACACATTCCTCACACCTCTTTTAGTCTTATTTTATTTTATAGAGACAGTCTCATTTTATCACCCTTGGTAGAGCACCGTGGCGCCACAGCTCACAGCAACCTCCAACTCCTGGGCTTAGGCGATTCTCTTGCCTCAGCCTCCCGAATCCAGAGGGACTACAGGTGCCCGCCACAACTCCCGGCTATTTTTCTGTTTTGCAGTTCTGCCGAGGCCGGGTTTGAACCTGCCACCTTTTGTATATGGGACCAGTGCCCTGCTTGATGAGCCACAGGCACCGCCTAGTCTTTTTAGGGGGGGTGGAGTAGGAGAGGGTTTTGCTCTCTCTTCCAGGCTAGAATGAACTGGTGTCATTACAACTCACTGCAACCTCAAACTCCTGGGCTCAAGAGATTCCCCCACCTTCACCTCCTGTGTAGCTGAGACTACAAGGGCCTGTCACACATTGGCTAAGTTTTCTGTTTATCTTTCTTTCTTTCTTTTTTTTTTTTTTGTAGAGATAGGGTTTCATTCTTGCTTAGGCTTTCAGTCTGATATTAGGTTCCTCTTCTTCATGTTCCTGTTGCACCCTGAGTTTACTTGTACCTGCCACTGAAGACCTGTGTTCTACAGTAGCTCTGCAAGTCTTCCCTGCCTGCTGGAGAATGAGCTCCTAAGGGTGGGGCCTGTCCTGAGTGTCTTCGCAGAGCCCCCGTCTGCTGCAGTGTCTGGTGTGGTCCATAAGTGTTCACGGCACTGACTCGTTAAGCTGATACGTGAATATGGGTCATTTGTTCTTGGCAAAGAATCAACTTGCTGAAAAATTCTAATGGGTCTTCTCTAATAAGATCACAGACGTTTGCAATTTACATATATTTATACATAAACATTTATACACAAACTTTAGAGAAAGAATTTTATGTATATAATTATATTATATACGTGTGTGTAAATTATTAAACAGAGCCTTCTGTCTAATTTGTAGTGCCAGTTCTTAGCTCATTGTCTGACTTCTACTGTAATCAGTGACGTGTTCTTCGTCATCTTTAGCAAATGCCTTCTCCCCTCTTAGGTCTCTGACCTCTGGGTGCAGATGGGATGGAGGTGTTATCTACAATAAGTTTCTTGCAGCCTTTCAATGGTGAAAACATTCAATAAACGCTAATAGAGTGTTAGTGGTAATGTAAACTAGCGTGGCCATCATGAAAAATGGTATGAAGGAGTCCTCAAAAAACCAACGAACAAACAGAACTGCCATAAGATCCCGTAATCCCCTTTCTGGGGGGGGGGGGTATAAATCCAAAGGAGATGAAGTTTGTATGTTGGAGAGACACCTGCATTCCCATGTCCATCACAGAGCGACTCACGACAGCCAAGGCATGGAACAACCTACATGCCCAGCAGTGGATAAGTGGATAAGGAAATGAGGTGTATACACACAACGGAACACTACACAGTCTTTAAAAGGAAGGAAATTTTGTCATCTGTAATAACATACAGGACATTATGCTAAGTGAAATGATCCAGGCACAGAAAGATAATTACTGTATCATCTCACTTACATATGGGGTCCAAAGACATCAATCTTGCAGGATGGTGATTATTAGAGATTTTTTGGGGGGGAGGGGAGGGGTGAATGAGGAAAGAGAAGATGTTGGGCAAAGTGTACCAAATTTCAGGTAGACAGGAGGAATGGGTTTTAGCAACGTACTGTACAGCCTGGTGACCATGGTTTAAAATAAGAGCTGGGTGTGGTGGCTCACACCTGTCATCTTACCACTCTGGGAGGCCAAGGCGGGTGAACTGCCTGAGCTCAGGAATTCAAGACCAGTCTGAGGAATAGTGAGACCCCATCTTTGAAAGTAACCAGGCATGGTGGCAGGCACTTATAATCCCAGCTACTTGGGAGGCTGATGCAAGAGGATGGCTTGAGCCCAAAAGTTTGAGGTTGCTGTGAGCTGTGACACCACAGCTCTCTAATGAGGGTGACAAAGTAAGACTGTCTTAAAAAATGTTTTGTATGTTTCAAAATTGCTAAAAGAAATAAATTTAAACATTCTCACCTCAGAAAAACATAAGGAGGTGAGGTGGTGGATCATTAGCTTAATTTAATCTTTCTTCGGTGAATACATACATCAACACGTCACGTTCTACCCCACAAATATGCAGTTATTACTTGTTGATTAAATTGATTAGTTAACTAATTTTTTAAAACGAGTAAAGAAACCTACTGGAGAGGTTCATAAGTGCATTTTGTTTTCATCAATGTTTATATATGTGGAACATTCTTGGACTACTCTTAGTATTCAATCACTGTGCAATGAATTAATTCCAAATGTTGTAGCTGGGAAACAGTCTCAGGAAATAATCTTTCTCTCTCTTTGATCTTCTATTACAGGGAGGGCAGACTGCTTTCTGCCCACAGGCTGGCTACCTGCTTTTGTAAATAGAGCAATATTGGCGCACGGCCATGCCTCCTGCCTTGTATATTGTTTATGGCAACTTCAGAGCCACAAGAGCAGAGTTGAATAATTCTGGTGCAGGCTGGATAGCCCACTGCACCTAAAATATTTACAATCTGACCTTTCAGGGGAAAAAAATGCTTTCCACCCCTGTTCTATTCCCTTATCATTGTTATTGTAAAAGTCCAGGACTCATTCAACCATGTATTTTGTCAAGAAAAATTGAGGAAGATCCTGATTTGAACAAGGAAGATTGCAGGGCATCTTACGCAGTGGACCCTTCTGAGCTGGCCTCCCTCTGACCTCTTACAATTCTGTAAGTGTTAGAAACCCAAGAAAAATGCAAACGATTCTTAGCCAAAGAAAAGCAGATGACTGTGTCCAGTGAGATGCCACTGATTTACACCTTACAGACACTGATTGATTTTCTACCTTGTTTGGTTCTGTTTGTTAATTCATTTCAACCTTCTTGATTGCCTATTAAAAAATATACTACAGAATTCCGAGTTTTCCCTAGAAACGACTATAACATCTTTTCTGGCTCTTTAAATAAGAAGATAAATAAAATCTTGGATGTATATTCATTTTCTATTTGTATGTGATGTTACCTTTATGAAAAATGTGTTGTCTAATAACTTGTATTATACGTATACACAGCTAAAACCATAGGCTGAATCAGGAAGTTGTTCGTTAGGGTTTAAAGGTAAGTCTTGAGTTAGATTGCTTTAGTTGGTTTCCTGATCACACGCTTATGTGTTCGAAGTCAAGCAAATCACTTAACATCTCTGAACCTCAATTTTCTCCTCTGGAACGTGGTTATTAGAATAATTCCTATCTAATATGGCTGTGTGAGGATTAAATAATGTAATCTACACACAATATTTGACATTCAGTCAACAACCTGGCAATGTTACCTACTACTATTTAATTATCATTGGAAGTTACACTTTTGTTTATTAATTGAATGAAATTTTCAGCTTCCATCTCATCTTACATTTTGCCAGCAGCCTGCATGCAGCCCCACTGGCCTGGCTTGAGTCCTTTTAAAAGCAAAGCTTGGGAAAGATTTGGAGCAGATCATTTTTGTAAAGAAGGGTGTATTCTCTGGGTCTCTGCTTCTTTCATAGGGGCAGGAAATAGAAAGAGCATGAGCCTAGCGGCTGTGTCAGGATCAGATGCCATGGGGCACGGTGATCAGTTCCCACCTTTGTGGTGAGGCCAGGGCAACCTCTATGCAGAGCTGTTCCAGAGACTTGTCTTGTCCCAGGTTAGAGGTTTGCAGAGAAAGCCACAGGAGCTTCTGATCTGTCCCCTGTGAAAGGCTTCGAGGAGGGTCATAGGGAACTCATTCTAGATGAGTGTTTTTCAACCTATTTTATCTCACGGCGCACTTGAACCTGTAGATGAACTTCCATGACACATTTAAATTATGCTGATCAGAAAGAAGAGCAAAAAGAAAAAAGAATATGCTTATATGATTTGAACTTCTTTTGAAAATAATGAATGATCTGTAAAATTTTTGTCAGCACACCTAAGATCCTCTTGCAGAACCCCAATTGAAAATCACTGGTCTAGACCAACCGCCCCGGTAGCCACTCACTGCCAAAGATTTACAAGGACATCTGGCCAGACTGTTCAACCTTTTTGGTGGCTTACAGCCGGGGAGAGCATTATTGAAACCTCACGCTACAGGTGGTACTTCTTCCCTTGTAACTTCTCGGATTGCTAGTCAACTCTCCGAAATTTGCGTTTTAAACATGTGGCATTTGAAATTCATATGTCACCATCATGCACTGATGCTAGAGTCTTCACACGTGTTATCTCAGCTTTATAACAAAGGCAAAAGCAAGGCAGAAAAACACTAATGGTTGCCGGGAGTCGGGGAGGAGGAAGGGCAGGATGGACGGGTTGGAACAAAGGGGGGTTTTTAGGGTAATGAAACTCTTCTGTATGACATGGGAATGGTAAATATAGTTCTTGTGGATTTGTCAAATTTTGTAGTAGGGTACCACACCCTAATGTAAACGTGGACTTCAGTTAATAACAATGTATCGATATTGTTTAATCAAGTGTAACAACTACACCATACTAACGCCAGATGTTAATTACAGGGGAAATGGTGTGGGAGGGTCTATGGGAACTTTGTACCTTCTGCTCGATTTCTCTTTCTTTTCTTTTTTTCTTTTTTCCTTTTTTAAATTTTTACATATACATGTGTTTATTAGGTTTCCGCTTTTTGCCTTCGCAGAATTAAAAAGGCATAATATTTAATAACAATGACAGTGTTTAAGGTAAGGACTAGAAACAAAAACCTCAAAAAGAATGAAAGAAGATAAATACATTCGGAAAAGAAATCAGACGATTACAGCATCGAAATATCAAGCAATATTAATAATAATGATGCAAAGAAAGGAACATTCACATTGTCAAATAAGAGTATGTCTATTACAGTATGCTTTAACTCTGAGTGCTGGATTTTTCTCTAATAATGAAGTCCGCCTTGATACAGATGCAGAAAGCAAGGCTCTGACTGGCTGTGTAAATTTTCCCGGGGCCACATACCTAGTAGCAGCCCAGCAGAAGTGGGGACCCTGGCTTAGGTGCTTCTGAAGCTCAGGTCTCTGTGGTCACGGCTTCTTCTCGCTTCTTTTTTTAGCAGCCCCTGCCTCCCTGTTTGGCGTTCTCTCTCCTCTGTGGCAAGTCGCCTTTTCTCTTCGCCTGCTCTGCCGTTTTGACATGGCCCGTCCCCTTGGGTCACCTGCCAGCCCTGTGCGGTCACGCTGGGCGAACCAGCTCATCAAGCCCAGGCTTTCTAATGAGCCTGTGAAGTATCATCAATCCTCGGTCCCCGTTTCACTGAGGCGTCTCAGTGCTGTGATGTATGGATCAATCTAAGTGCTCTGGTCTTTGAAAAGCCTAGTCCAAGAGCAGCACTGGGAATCTGGCTCATTCAGTGACCCTTTTGCTAATTTATAATTTAACTGACACAACTCCACCGCTGTTTTATTTGTCTCAAATGAATGTCAATTGGTACAGAGGACAAGCCATTGGGGAGATAAATTAACTAAATCATTGCATGAATTAGTTAGAAGGAACTGAAATACAACGCCCCTTCCTTTCTCCGCTTATTATTATTATTTTTTAAAATTTCACAAAAAGCCCACCCCTCCCTCACCCCAGCACCTGACATGCTTCAACATCCTCTCTCAAACCTACACCTCAAAATAATTTACTCTGGATGGAATAGCATCGCTAGGAATATAAAGCTCCAAATATATAAATAATAATGTGGACCTTTAATAAAATCAGACGTAAGTTGTACAGCAGACATCAATTACAATGGATTTTAAAGGTTTTGATCTAGAACCCGGGTGGTGTTACATTTAGACTAATAACTGTAACCATGATTTATGTGTTTGCAACCAAAATGGTTTCAGTGCCTCGATATATGTCCAAAGTAAAATTTATAGTCTGCTACAGAATGTATAAATAATGAACAGCCATATGTCATCACACATTTAAAAATCTGACTCTTTCTGCAGCAGCAATGGGGTAAAATGAATTAAAATCTTAAGTTCATTAGGAATCAACTGATTTGGGAGCACTTTAGGAAATGTACACAAATGCAAACACTGATTTAATATATTTTTTCCCCAAGTCAAAGAAAAATGGCTGTTGTAAAAATGACAAACACTCTAGGGAAACCTCAAGAGCTATCAATTTAAACAGTGGTGTGTAGGGGAAAGGAGAATGGGTTTGGATGTGTAAGGAAAGATCCTTGATAGGAATTTTTCTGGCTGTTCCGTGACCTCAAATTATTATAAAGAGCTTTAAAATGGTCAGAATAAGTAAAATAAGTTGACTTAGGCCTATTTCTGCACAGTTTATATAAGTCCTAGGAAGGTTGAAAGCTATCTCAACTTCTCTAATTTCAATGCTACTGATGGGGCTGTAAGTCTGTTCACTTATTTTGAGTCTTCACACAAGTTGTGTAACCACCCCGAGGTTCTGCTTCTTCATCTGAGAACAGGATGAATAAGGTCCAGTAGACAGAATTGCTAGAAGGATTTAAAAAATAAATACTATAAAAATATAAGGGTGTGAAAGCAAAGAGTAGTTGGTGTACAATGCGCGTTAGTTCTGCTTTCTCCTTCATAGGAGGGTGGCAGAGTGATGGAGGCATGAGCCATCCATGTGTTAGCCATTTTTCCGCAGACGACACCTAGAAAAGGATTTAGTGATTAGCAATGTCGATGCCTCTTCACCGAATGAATCAATAAGTCAATGCTCAAAGCATCTTCACCAAATGAATCAATGAATCAACGAACATCTTCCCATGGCTGCAACAGCCCCCGGGAAGCTCAGACCTCAGAAAGAGTGATGAGGCAAGAGTAGGCTGGACTTTTGAGAATGTTGGGGAGATTATAAGTGGTCCTCGTTAATAAATTTACAGAACATCAAAGCTTGCCTCCTTAAACTGTCAGACAATGCCTCAGTTTAATCTTTGACAATCAAAACCTTTGCTAAAAAATTATTCTTCACCTTTGTGGGCTCTCAAATACTGTGTTGGCAGGAATGAAATCTCTCTTCCCAAACCCAGGTTAACAGGAACGTGGGAGTCTTAAGTGTCACGATGGAGCAAAGTTCGCAAAGAGCCTAGCTCTGGATTTAGCATTTTACTCCCCCCCTCTTTGTGCTAAACAGTCTCCCGCTGGTTTATCTCTATGACTTCTCTCAAATTTAACTTCCGATTCCTGCTGATTTCAGGGTCTTTACCTCAATTAGTCTTCCCAACTGCTCTTGTGGAACCGGAAACCAGAGAGCCCGGCGTTCCAGGCTTCCCTTCCACACAACAAAACTTCAGGCGCATTGGTTTGAAACTGTTTGTTAATACTTCTCACGTTTCTGTACGTTGGGATGTTGGCTGCGCTCTAACAGAGACTGCGATATTAACGAACTAAACACAATAGATGGTTTATTTTTCTCCCATATAAAAGTGAAAGGTGACAGACAGTCCAAAGACAATAGAGTCCTACTCCATGGGTCACTCAAAAGTCCAGAAGAGAAAGGTTTTCCTTGAGGTGCCCCCTGGGGTTCTTGTAGGTGGCAGCTGGGGCTGGTCACGCCGACATGGGGTTCCTCCATAGGTTGTGAAAATCCATCTAGAACAGTGAAGGAGGATTCACCAAGATCTTCTGGGAGAAAAATCTCTGTGTATTTTCTTTTTGGCTTCCCAAACACTATTTTTATTTCTATCACTTCTCCTCTGGTCATTTACCTACCAGGGTGCCATTTATCTGATACTCGAGTGGCGGTTTGGTGGTATTTTGAAGTCAATTGACCATTAGGAAGGACGGTGAAAGCATCTCGTGAGTTGCCTGTTGCCAAGCCCTTCTGACTACACCAGCCTGGCTATTTATATCAGTTTCTCGGTCACTTCTTTCCGTTTCTGTCCGTGATGAAGATTATTTTTTGCTGATTCAAAGCACGTTCTTGCGAGGGAAGCAGGCAGGCTGAGTTCCTCACGGACCTTCCAACTCCACGTGAAGAGCCCAGTTGGAAGAATGTCTACATGACCACCCCTGTGTGGGGATTCAGCAGTGCAGGTGGGCTAAGACGTTTAGATTCTTGATCAGTAGTTTAAATCAGGGAAGTTGAGAGAGCTCAAACGGATGAAACTTGCGTTCCCCCTTCTCTTCTCCCTGTATATGTTTTCTGGGCAATTTAACCGTTCCACTACCCTGATGTTCCTGTTTACCCAACTGCTGCCTTTCACCCAACCTTCCAAGGGACCTTGAGCTCCCCTTTCTTTTATGTTTAACTGCTGTGCATTCTTGCAAGTTGGCTCTGCTACTATACCCAATAAAAGACCCGTGGAGACAATAAAGAGGGCTGCGTCATCTCAGGCTGCCAGCAGACTCCCAGGACTGTGCATCTCTCCTCCGGCTCTCAGGCTTTTATGCCCTAAGTTTGTGTGAAAGTCTTCTGCTTTCTTCTGCTCCATCTCACCTGTCAGCCACCATCCCAGGGTGGGGTCCCCGAGGAATCCTGACTCATTCTCCCAATAGGCTAGAGTTTGGAATAGAGAATGTGTCTGCTTTATATGTGTGGATTGGGGGTAGATATGAGAGTCCTAATTTTAGGTGGTTTTCTAAGTTTTCAAATACTGCCTCAGTGTAGTATATGGTGGTGGGGCGGGAGGTTGCTCACACAGAAGACCCAGGAATGAGGCCATCTGTGTCCCTCGAGCGGCTGCTCTGTACTTCATTTAGATGACTCCTTTTTTTTTTTTTTTTGTTTTTGTGGAGACAGAGTCTCGTTCTATTGCCCTCAGTAGAGTGCAGTGGAGTCACAGCTCACAGCAAACTCCAGCTCTTGGGCTTAAGCGATTCTCTTGCCTCAGCCTCCCAAGTAGCTGGGACTACAGGCGCCCCCCACAGCGCCCAGCTAATTTTTGATGTAGTTCGGCCAGGGCTGGGTTTGAACCCGCAGCCCTCGGTCCCACTCGCTGAGCCATAGGTGCTACCCTAGATAACTCCTTCTTTTTAAATGATTTGGTTACTTCCCTCTCTTCTGTTGAGAAATCTCTGTGCTCATCTGCAAGCCTCCCTCACCACAGATTTTTCCTGGTTAATTTTTGTCCCTGGGTCACCATCTAACAGTCGGCAACCTCTGAAGCTGCTGGTTCCTTCAAACAAATTATTAATAAATAGTTTTCATCTTACTTTTTAGAGCCCGTAGCATGGCCCATCCATTCTGAAGTCTCCAATTGGATGACGAAGTTGGTTTGGAGGCAAGGGTGTCCCTGGTGCTGCCCCCCAACATCAGCCTAAAATTGAAATCAGGCCAACATGGACAGTGAGTTCTCATCAAACGTCAATAAGCAGCTTCATTATCTGGTGGTACTGTAAAGAGAACATCTGCTTTGTTGCATGGGGCAAGACCATGCTACGAGCTCTCTTTCTTTCTTTCTTTTAATCTGTGAAGTGAGAAGAATAAATCGTCCTTCAAAACGTGATGAAAAGGCTTCCAGAAGAAAATGCACATCTAGTCCTGGTTCAGTGGCTACCACACCATCATAAGTTAATTATAAACTTGAGTTCTCTTCCCAATCCTCCCCTCAAAACATACGTACCATGTGTATGTGTGTGTACACGTGTGTATATTGTGTGCATATGCATGCTTGTGTGTGCACACATGTGTATGTGCATGTGTGTGCCAGTGTATGTGTGTGCACATGTGTGAGTATGTGAGTCTGTGTGTGCCTCTTTATGTGTATGTGTATGTACATGCATATGTGTGCAAGTGTTTGAGCATGTGCACATGTGTGCTTGTGTGTGTCTCTTTATGTTTATGTGTGTGCCTGTATATGTGGGTGCCTCTTTATGTGTATATGTATGTGTGTGCATGTGTGTGTGCACATGTATGTGTGTGCGCACATGTGTGTGTGCACACATGCACCCTCATACGTTATTCTATTGTCTTAAACATTGCAAGTGCTTCCAGTCTTGTCAACCTGTGCTAACAAAAGTCCTGGCAGGGAAGTCACATGCTCAGACCAAGTGATTTGGGGACAGTTTATAGAAGGGGCTAGTTACAAAAGGATAGGTTTAGGGAAGACTACAGAGGACACTTCAGTACTCCCAAGGAAGACGGCTAATAAAAGTAGAAAGTCAAGGGAATGCCTGCCAACTTCTCTGGCCCTCAGCAAAGGGTGGGAACCTGGGGGGAGGAGCTCAAGCCGCACCCTCTTCCTTCCCTCCACTTCTGCAGGTGCCTCCCCTCTGAGGACCCACCACCAAGCTCAAGTTGTCCTGAAGTCTGAGGTTTGGGCTCTTACACAGGGCTGCCTTCTTCACCCACCATGTACTCTCAAACTCAAGTTCACCATGTCTTGAGGCTGTGGAGATAATACTGTTGAGATCTCCAGGGAGAGCTTTATGTCGACCCAGCTGATAATCTGAATAAAATTGAAATGTACACGGTTCCCTTTATGACCAAGGGCCTCCACACAGGGCTATTGGGCCTGTTCTTTTGTGTCTCCATGTGAGTTTGGCCCAAATCGCACTGCCAGGTATTATAGGGATGAATGTTTTGCACTGAATGGAAAGAAGTGAGTGTGCTCATAGCAAACAATAGGAAAAGAAGACGAGGCTGCAAATGTCTTGCTCCAGAATTTTTCATTTCAGTCTCTTGCAAGGGGGTATGCTTAGTAGATAACATCTTTGTTTGCACTAACTTTGCAATGTTTGCAAGCAGTGATTTAGAGGAGGTTTTCTTTTCCTGATTTCAGCAGTACTAGGACTTTAGGTCCATTTGGTTCAAATTAAGAAAAAGAAAACTACAGTGCTAAGTTCATTTTTAAGTGAACAAATCAGTTTTATGGAGAAACAAGGGGCCTCACATAAGTTGGTCTTACTCAGTGGCAGAATTTTGGTTTCTGTATGGTGCCTGATGGTTTAGCTTATTCTAAACTAGCTAGTGAAGACTCGGGAGATATTAGTGCCACTGCAGACAATATAATAACTGGGGATTTTCTATGTTAGAAAATCACTGAGGATCAAAATCAGTGTAAAACCAAACCCAAGGCTACAGTTTTCTACCATTAAACCCTCTAATGGCGATTTATTTTTTAAAAATCTCTCACTTTAAATCAACATAGTTAATTGGGATTTTGTTGGTGTCAGAGCGTGCATGGATTCAATTTGTAAAATTGTTTTCATTTTTATGGTTCTGTTTATGCCTACTTCATCGGTCATACACATGTAACCGAAGGTGTTATAAAACCAATGAGTCAACCCTGAAGGTCTTCCCTGCTTTTCTGTGTCAAAAGTTATCTGAACAGCGCTAAAGTTTGAGAAATTGCTGTCAGTTGATTCTTTCTCTTTAGGGCTGGTTTTAGCAATGATCTTCAAAAGTGTTACTGTGTTATCAGGTTCCTGCTGCCAGGAAGACAGAATCAGTCACTGACAGGCCCCTAGATACACAGAACAACAACAAAAAAATATCCCCAGCTCCACCACCTCCTGCTCCCAGCTCCAAAGTCCTTCACAGTGATGGAGGTTCACTCGCTTTCATCCTCTTGGAAGGTGACAGGCCGCACTGCTTCCCACCTGGGGAGATGTAAAAATAAAGAAAACTCAACTTGTTCTGGAGTAAAGCTGTCAGCCATAGGGACCCCTCTTCTTTAGCAGGCTGCCCAACATTATTGGAAAGTTATCTAAAGTGTCAGAGAAAACACTATTGATTTTTTTAGTCTGTTTTGTCAACTAGTCAATAAACCTTGCTTTTTCCTAGATTTTTTTTTTTCTAGCTCCCTGCCTCTCACCTCTCTGGAACTTTTCTCTTCTCTCTCTCTCCTGTCTTTTTTTTCCACTACTTTTATTTCTTCAATCTTTCCTTGCCAGTTCAGCAAATATTCAAACATAGATGATATCAGATCCATGATAATTTATCTATGAGATTCTTTTTTTTTAAGATACATTAAGATCGATTTTTCTTTAACAGCACTAGCTTTGAAGCAGGTAAAGATGTTAAACATATCCCTTGTTTGCTTTGCCTGTTTGCTTCTCGTACAACAGAGCCTCAGAGTTCTTGATAATTCTCCCCATTGTTTAAATGATTGCAGAGAAGGAGGCATTAGCACATTTCATGCCACGTTTAGAGCTTTTTCTAAAAACTGACAGGGGCGTGAGAGATCACACTTAAATAGAACCCACTCTGTGCCAGATACTGCTGTCAGGGCTTTATACATTTAATTTCTTGTGATGACTTCATGCCATAGATTCTATTATTATCATTTTATAGATGAGGAAACTGAGGCAGTAAGGGAATATTTCTTTCATCCCTCTGCCATTGAGGAAGGTCTATGCTAGATCACTTCAGCCGAATATTTGATCATCAGCTACATAGTTTTCTCCAGAAGTGATTCCACTGGGCAGAAATGACGGTGCCTATTGTGACTGTCTCCTAGTTAGGGCTCTTGGTCTCACATGGAGTCACCTGGTCTGTATTATGTCAATGTGTACCGGGAAACACAGACCTTGACCTCCTCCAAGGTCCAGAGCAACAGATTACACCTTCTCTTAAATCCTCCATGCGTCCCTTTTCCCAGCTTTAATTCTACAAGCATGCTCGAGTCTCTGAATACATTTTCTCTCTTCTTTTTAGCCCCTATCCTCAACCCCCAATGACAACCACATATTGGTCAGGGAGAGCGAGGCTTTGCAGAAACAATCAAGCAATCTCTTTGGCGTAAAGCAACAAAGGTTACTCTTTATTCAAGCTAGGTGTCCATCAGTGTTACGAGGGTATCTTGCTCTTCCTGACAAGGGAGATGGGAATGATCAAATCCTTCTTTTTATCTTTTATTATTTTTGCCGTCTTAGCCATTTTAAAATATACAGTTCAATAGCATTAAATATATTCACATTGTTGTCCAGATACCCATGTGATTCTTAAAAACTAAACATATTGGTAGAAATTCCTTTCTCTCATGTCTCAGGTTCAAAGGAAATAATCTGAGTTGAAACTTGTAACTTTCATAAACAAAGGAAAAAAATGTCAAGGTCTTAGTATTTCTGTGTATTTCTTCTTTGATCAGCTAATGGCGTTTACTGCCAGTGATGTGTGAACAAAGAAAAGCTAAGTGTGAATGATTATATTTGCATTTAGATTTTTACTACATATTTATGTTAATTGACAATATGTATATAACGCGAAAATTGCTACCTACAATTTCAACTGCCTTTTAAAGAGAAAATGGAAGAGTCTTCACTTTTCAGGGCATCTTGATCCGCCTGGAATTAGGATTTGCAGCTAAGAAATGATGCATTTGATTTATTTCCTCCTTCTCTTCTTCTTCCCCTCTCTCTCCCTCCCTTTATTCCTCTTTACATCCATCCCTCTGTCTCTTTTCTTTACCCTTTTCCCTTCATTATCTCCTTTTTTTTTTTTTTTTTTTTTTTTGACACAGAGCCTCAAGCTGTCGCCCTGGATAGAGTACTGTGGCATCACAGTTCACAGCAACCTCCAATTCCTGGGCTCAAGCGAGTCTCTTGCCTCTGCCTCCCAAGTAGCTGGGACCACAGGCGCCCGCCACAACGCCCGGCCATTTTTTGGTTGCAGCCATCATTGTTTTTTGGCGGGCCCGGGCTGGATTCGAACCCGTCAGATCAGGTGTACGTGGCTGGCGCCTTAGCCTGTTGAGCCACAGGTGCCGAACCCCTTCATTATCTTCTATTCCTAAACATATATTGAGCTTTTTATCACGTTAAAACATGAGTTCTTACACTTGTTGGGAATAAAACAGTGAACCAGGCAAATAAGGATCTCCGAAAATCTACATTCCTGAACACAGCACCTTAGACTGCTCAGCCATCCTGATGGAAAATTCCTAATGAGGGAAGGACAGTAAAGTAAAAAGTTTTTTAAAAAATCAAGAGAATGGCTGATTAAAAAGGAGAAAATAAAATAGGATAATGTGACAGAAAGTGACTGACTACCTGCACTGGTCTGAGTGCCAAAGAGGAACGTCTTTCTAGGGAGCTATTGCTTGAGCTGAGACCTTAGTAAAAAAAAAAATAATGATAATCCAGCAAGATTGGCATTTTAAGCAATGCCCAAGACAGAAACAATTGTAGGAATGAATTAGATGCATTTAGAAATAGAAAAAAAAGGCCAGAATATCTAGAGAGAGGTGAGAGAGGATGGTGGCATACCGTGGAAATTCTTGCCCCCGTGCTTGGAAAACATCATTTAGGCAAAGCATTCAAGCTGAAACACAGCGATTTCCCTTCCTGACATTCTCTGAAACCAATCAATCGTCCCTACAAAGAAGAAAGTAATTAAGGGAATGACTATTTTCCATAAATGGCCTTTTCCCAAACATTTTTCTCCAACTAGAAGCTGACATTGGATTTACCTTTATGGGGAATACAAACGTGAGAGTTTATAAGACTGCAGAAGATGTGTGAGGGGGAAAGCATCCTTGCTCTGATGATTTTGTGAGTCCAGATGAGACGGCTTGATTCAACCAGTGTGAATCTACTTACTTGGGGCAGCAGGACACTGGCCATTGTGTTTAAAAATGGACATTCATTAAATTGTCCTTTGAAATTATATTTCATTGGAGTGTCTTTCCCTTATTACAAAAGAAACATGTTTATTGTAGCCTAAAGCAGAAAATAATGAGGAAAACACATACCATTCCATCTAGAAATCCCCAGAATGAACCTGTTTGTGTGTATCCTCTCCAATACATCTCTATTATTTCTTCCTCAAAATTAAATTATGCTTTATTAATTCATTCTTGCATTCACTCCACAAATATTGATTCAGTGCCTGTTGTTATCCATATGCCCAGGGTACATACTTGAGTAAGATAGATATTATTATTGAGCTTATGGAGAAGTTTAGCAAGGGGGACATACTTTTTAAAAATCCAGAAAACTTGCCAGTTTCACAATAGTCAAGTAAAGATATTCTACCTTGCTCTCTTTCCAGATGTCGTTTTAAAACAATAGAAAGAGAAATTAAAATGCATAGTGTGTTCTTGAAGAAATTAGGAAAACCCGTTTAAAAAAAAAACACATCCCCCTACACACATGCACATGAGACTTCCAAACACAGTGAAGTTTCTTAGGAAGAGGAAGGGGGCAAGAGATACCAGGTGTAGAGCAAAGTTGTAAAGGTCAGAGTTGCACCCTGAGGAATACAACCATTCATTTGGTTTTTTAGTATCAGAAATACTGTGCAGAGACCAGCCAATGCCCTGTTTATCCTTACCCCAATTCTTAACCCTTGTTTATTCTTACCCTAATAGATGAAAGGTGGGTGGAGAACAAATGAAATACACATGCATGCACACACATACACCACCCCCCATACACACATACGCCCCCCCACACACATACATTCCCACCCCCCCACACACACATACGCCCCCCCATACACATACACCACCATACCTCCACACATAATACACCACCCCCCACACATACACCCCACCCACACATACATGCCCCCCACACATACACCCTCACACACATACACCCCTACTCCCCCCACATACACCCTCACACACACATACATCCCTACACCCCCACTTACACCCCACCCCCAAACACACATACACCATCCCCCACACATACACCACCTTCCCCACATTTACATCCACACACACACACATACACCACCCCTCCACACACACATACACCCACACACATATACACCACCCCACACACACACATATACACACACCACCCCCCACATACATTCACCACCCACCACACACATATATCACCCCACATACACATACACCTCACACACACATACACCACCTACACACATTACCAGCCCCCTCACACGTACACCCCCCCCAAACACAAGCCCCCCCCTCCCACACACACACAACACCGCCGGCGCAGCGCCCGGCGGCTGGCGGACTCCCTGGGCGTGG